>JARIHR010000111.1:0-168782 GCA_029281495.1 Mycena filopes | reverse complement strand
AACCCCAAACGCCCGTAAAACGCCAACTGCTGGCCCTGCGTCCCCCGCCCTTTCTCCCTCTCGCGTTCCCTCTCCCGCTCCCGGCTGACCATTTCGGGCGCCTTCGGTAACACTACCTCTGTCTGCGGCTGCGACTCTGCCGCTGCCTTGGCTGCAGCTAGCGCGAGCGGGCTCGCGGGGTGAAACCCGTGCCGCCGTTTGTAAAACGCCTGCCGCACGTGCGGGTACTTGCTGAGGTACGCCAGTAGTTGCAGGGAGAGCAGCACGTCCTCGTCGCGGTAAGGTCCTGTGGGGTGCGCATGCGCATGCGCGTGGTGCGTGCTATGCCGGTCTTCTCGCGATTCACGGGCGGTGCGGAAACCCGGCGGTGGGGCATGGCCAGGGGAGCGGGGATGACGGCGACTGCTGGTTGAGTAGGAATGGGTGCATCCGCAGCAGCAGTGGCGCGGCGTGCGCGTAAGACGGGTGCGGTCGCCGCGGTACGCGTGGAGCGCCGGGGTGTGGTGTGTGGTGTTGATTCGCACGCGGCGCCGGTGGCACAGGTGGTGCGGAGATGGAAATAGACGCAGAAGAGGAGGATGCGGCCTGACGTGCAGTCTCCCCTCGATCGCGAGACGAAACGCTCTGATACGGCGGCTGCCGCCTCCACAGTGCTTGCCGTACTCACATCTGGTATATGCGGCTGTTGGCGCGTCGCGCGTACAGTCCCCGCGCGGCGCATCGTCCCGGAGCCAGTTGCACTGTCGCGGACAGCAACGACCACCTCGCCCTCCTCCTCATCCAGCTCCCCCTCGTCCTCTTCGTGTACCGACGGCGAAGAGGACACAGATGCCGAGGAAGGCCCGGCGCCGGGAGACGACGCCACAGAGCAGAAGGGACGCAGATGCAGACACGGGCGATGGGAGTCGCACGACCCCCGCGCGGCGTCTGCTGCGTTGTGCCTCGTCCTCGCCCCTCCTACGCACACTCAGCGTATTGGTATTGTTGTTGCCGTTGCTGGTGTTGGAATTATTCGCCCCCCGTCGCTCTCCTCCGCATCTGCATCTATCCGCGCGCGCCTCCGAGTCGCCACCTGCCGAGCCACTCACGTCGCCCATACCCATAGGCAGCGGCATTCCACCCATCATCCCCATCCCCATCGCGTTCATTCCACCCATCCCCATCCCGTTCATCCCCATCCCCATCATCCCCATACCACCCCCCATCCCATTCATGCCCATACCGAGGCCGTCGAGCCCCAGCATCCCCCCGTCCCCGTTCATCATCCCTCCACCAAGCAACCCCATATTAGTGCCATCATATTGGCTGCGTCGCCCTCCATGCCCATCCCCTCATCGCCCCCTAGCCCCATCATCCCGCCTCCAAGACCACCGAGCCCGCCCTCCTCACCTGCAATGCGAGGGTCACGATTCATCATCCCCATCCCGCCCGCCATCATCATCCCCTCCATCCCGAGCCCCATGCCCATACCTATCATCCCGCCCATCATGTTCATATTCATGTTCATATTCGCCCCGGCCATCATTCCCATATTGGCGGCGTTCAGCATGGCAGCAGGCTCGCCGCCCTGGGGTACGGTCATATTCAGTGAGCGTTCATCGGCGGCGGGCTCGGACTCGCTCGCGCTCGCGCTTGAATCGCCATTGCTCCGACCGTGCCCGTGGGCATGTGCGGCAGCAGCAGGCACAGCAGCAACCATTTCCACATCCCCTTCGGCATCCCCATCGGTATCGGTGTCGGGAACGCTCGGGCTGGGACTGGGGCTCGCGCGCGCGCTACTCATGCGCGAGCTCGCGCGGCTGTTGGCGTTGCTGTAGCTCGGGCTGCCACGGACACTCACGTTGCTTGCATTCGAGGTGACAGAAGTGGTGGACGTGACGCTGCTCGCGGACGGCGAGGGAGAGGGCGCGGGTGAGGGGGCATAGGAGCGGACTGGGGTGGGCGAATGAGGGGAGGGCGAAGAATTGGCGGAAGCCTGGGCCTGTGCCGCTAGGTGCGCGGCCTGCAGCTGCGCCAAAGCGTGCATCGCCGCGCTCGTGTGCACATTGTTCGCGTTGCTGTTCCCACCGGGGTTGCTTGAGGAGGCCGACGTCGATGCATATCCGTTGGTGTTCTCCCTTACATGGCCACTCGAGCCACCCTCCCCGCGCCGCCGAACGACAACTGTGGCGCTCCGATCGCGCACAATGGGTGTCTGCGCTTCCAGGTCGTCCTCCCCATCCTCGTTCACGGGGGGCCTTAGGCCCGACGCAGATGAGGACGCTACAGCATTAGATCTGCTTGATGACGCCGCCCCGTTGCCGGTCCTGCTCGCAGAAGTAGGAGACGAAGCAGCGGGCGCGATGCGCGCGTTGGTGGCGCTTGCGTTGGCGGTGAGGGCACGGAAGAGTGCAACCTCTTCCTCCTGTGATCTGAGCCGTGCGGCGGTTGTGGGGTTGGCGTTGGTGTTGATTGCGAGGCGTGTTGTGTGGGGGCTGGGTGACGAGTCCGCCGTGTCCTAAAGGTTGTGGGTAAGTGACGATAAGGGAATAAATCATCTTGAAAAGAAGGAACAAGAAGGAATAGATGACGATTAAAGTGGAGTGTGGGAGATAGAGTGGAAGGGGGGGATGGGATGGAAAATAACAAGAAAATAGGCACTCACGACTGCCTCTATACGTCCTCTGCCTGCAGCAGCAGCTGCTGCTGCTCTCCTTGCAGCCCTCGCTTCTCTGGTCTCGCGCGGCAAGCCGGTCGCACTCGTGCTCGGACCCACGGCAAAACCGCGGCCGGCCAACCAGGCCTCGAGAATACAACCGACGACATCGAGTGTGCCTGCCTGAACGACGCGACTGCGGATGGGCTCGCTGCCACGGACGCCGATGTTGACGACGCATTGGAAAGCGAGGCTGAATCTGTACGCGGCGTGCTTGTCGAACTGACCCTGGGGTGGATTGAGCTGTGGAGGTAGGCGCGGTGGACGATAGCTTGGGGGGAGGAGACCGTAGAAGGCGGCAGGGGAGGCAGGCGGGGGCGGGGACATGCAAAAGTCGCGGAGGATGCGGACAAGACGCTCGAGACCGCCGTCCATGGTCATGATCTCGCGGATGCGCGGGGACGTTGAAGTGAGATAGGTCAAGTGGGTGAGCGAGTTGAAGAGGGGGAGTGCCGAGGACGTGTCCAGCGCTGGGATGAATGATTGAGTAAAATAGCGATAAATGCAATTAAATTGCCAGACGGACCTCGTCTGTCGTATAGCTGGGATGTGATGCATACACAGGCCTTGTTCTGCGCAGGAAACGCAAAGTTACTCTCGCGCATGCTGGGTGGCCGTGGTCGTCGTCGTTACTGCTCGTCGTCGTCGGGTGTGTGGTGCGACCTGGCTTGCTCCGCGTTGAGTGTGTGGCTCGGTGGCGGCGTTGTTGTTGTACAAAGCGAAAAGGGAAGAAAGAAAAGGCAAAGAGACAAACCCAGAAACGGCCAGCTGACGCTCTGACTGATCTGAGAGTTTGGCCTTGTTGCTCACCGCCCTCTGCAATTCAACCACCCGCTGACTGACCCTCGGTCTCTTGTCCGAGCGCGTACTCACTCATCCCCCGAGTACTCGAGCACGCAGGAATACCGAGGGAGTGCGCGAACCAAAATCGAGTCCAATTCCGAATATTAAACACTGGCGCCAGGCGCACATAATCGACCTTGGTGGTACACGAATGACTAAACGCATCCACCGGTGACCGAATACTATCGTGATCGAACAGTTCAATCCGAGGCGAAATCGGTACTCAAATTAGTCAATCCGCTGCGCTTGTCATCCAAGTTCAGCCAGATCCCTTCTAGTCTAGCCGTGATTCATTTCCTCAGTCAGCAATCTCACTACGGCGGCATTGGAAACATCGCCAGCAAGGGGAAGAAGATGGCGAAACTGTTCGAACAGCCTTTTAGAGGGGACCTGGCAGAGGATCGGTGGTACCAGGCTCCGAGTCGGCGCCTCCACGAACAGAATGCCTCGATATTATTAGACTGGATTTGCCCAGGCATGTAGAGCAAGGCCTCTGACCGGATTTCGAGTGAATGAGGTGTCGCGAAGCAAATCCCCGCAAGCGGTCGCTTCACGTAAGTAGAACCCGAATCGGGACTGAAATAGTTGATCGGATGATGGTTGCTTTGTCTCCTTTTGTCCGTTTTGTTCATGAAAGACCTGATTCTGCGGCCAAGAAAATGTTGGTTTTGAAATTATTCTGCTGTACTCTCATCATAACCGAGTACGAATTGAGAGCACGTCCGACATCAACCACGAGCGTCTGCTTGATCATGGACAGTTGATAGTCTTTGATGGTTCATAAAGAACAACCAGGGCCTGTGCCAACAGAATGTACGCCAAACATCTAGCCAGTCACGACATACAGGTGTCTGAAACCTCGACCAAGGAGCAAGCATGTCCGAATTTTCTTTGATGCGCGAACTGGTGTTATGCCGCCGCTCTATTTTCACGTCGGTTTTAAACCGTGGGAGTTTTGAATTGCTCATCATCCAGTCAAGTAGTGCGAGTATTGTTTTGAATTCTAAGAAGAAAAATCTCATTTCGCTTCCCTCCTTCAATGCGCGGAAGCTGGCGCGGCCTTTGTGTGCTTTTCTTGTGGGTGATGGCCCTATGAATTCATGCGAAGTAAACATGAGCAAGTATAATACGTAAGCTGTACTCACCCCGCTTCTTCACCCAAACAGCCATGCCGTCCCAACGTGAACAACTCGACGCCATCCTCGATGACCCCGCGATTGCTGCCGCTTTTCAGCCCGATCCCGCCACGCGGTCGCGCATTATGGCGGCTTTGGCGGTGGCGACTGCGGACCGAAACCTGGACGGGCTCTTCGAACTGTTGGTCAATTTAGGGGTGCCACCGGCGGCGTTGCTCAGGGTCATGTCCCTCAGCGTGTCCAATAGAGGTGCATTCAGTAATGTCCCTGGCGTTGAACATTATTTATTAATCGAGCATTCACTCAGGTACGACACCGTCCCTGCAGCTGGACGACAGCGTAGTCCAAAAGTTTAATATGCTTACCGTTTAGGTATGCTGTTTCCGACTTGGTCCCGTTGTCCTGACACCCTCTGAAGCAGATTCCTTCTCCACCACCGCCGCCCAACAATCAAGTCACTCCACCGAAACCGTGTCCCCCTCCACCACCGTCCTTCTGGGTGTGAGCGGTGCATCCTCAGGAACAGTCGTGTCTCGCTCACAACCCCGTGCAACCACTACTACCTATATCATGCCTATCGCCGCATGCCACGCCCCCTCCCGGCCTTCAACGCCCTCGCCATACATCCACCTCTGGCGCGCTCAATATCATTCCGATACCATTCCTATCACAGGTGTTCGAAACCTCAACCAAGGAGCGAGCATTTCCTATTATTCCACCGGTTTTGAACCGTGGGAGGTTCGAATTGCTCGTCAAAGCAGTGCGAGGATTATATTAAATTCTAAAGAGAACATATTTCGCTCCCCTCCTTCAACGCGCGAAAGCTCGCGGCCTCTGTGTAGCAGCGTGATACATCATCATGTCAGGACATCCGCGACTTTCGCTATCTAGAGAACACTATTCAGAACACGGTCAAGCAACAAAAGCGTAACGCGTCCCACCTTTCCAGTTTCAGTATCGTAGACCCAACCGGTAATGTTGGTGTTCTTTGCGATAAGAGGGTTTTCTGCCAAATATTTGACGTCGCTCTTGGCCGACTCCTCCACGTCAGTGATATGGTGAAAGTCGATGGCATCGATGAGGTCCGCAACATCATCCCGTCCCGGGTGCACCTTCTTCACCTTCTCACGCATCCCCTCGGTTGTAAACTTGGTCATACCGCAGTCGGTATGGTGGAAGATTGCCAAATTTCGAACTCCGAAGTTCTGCTGGCTGATGATGATACTAGGCAATGCATTGTGTCTAAATGAACGGGATCAGTGGGTTCACAAATCCAGGGAAGTTTTGTGAGAGGACTCACGCTGAGCCCCCGGCGTTTCGGACGATTCCACCAGCTCCAATCTTGAAGCCGAGCTGCTCGTACGGCCTGGGGAAAGACATCAACATCCGAATTATCACTACGCCCGACTAATATTTACTGGATTCGAGGATCCATACAGCTTACTAGACGGCTGTGAGTAGTCTCAACGGGAAGGTCCAGCAGAGTGCGTACCGATGAGAAGATCGCGGGGAACGAGCTCGGGTTTCTTGAAGCTGGCCGCGAAAATTTCGTTGGCTTCGAGGAGTTCTTTAGTGGCCATCTTGGAAATGTTGATGTTGGAGGTGATTGTTGAGTGAGTAGCCCATTTACGCGTGGCGCTTTTAACTGCTCAGACACGCCATGAGAAAAAAGTCATCGGTGGGGCGACTGCCTCAGCAGCCCGAGACAGCCCGATAGCTTAGAATCGTTGAGGGCCTCTTGGTCACCACGGCCTCGGTGGACAAGGATGGCCACAAACGTGACCGAAGGATGGCCGAGGCTGGCGATAAGATACCATTACATAAGCTAGTGCCTTCATCGCCCCGTTTTGGGTTCCAGTTTACACCCGGCATTCTGCGGGGACTCTCCAGATGAGCAAGGCGACTACAATAAGCACTGTAACAAGTCAAATCAGAGATATAAGAAGCCCAACCAGTGCGCCAGAATATGTTTTTCTGACCTCGGTGAACAATGATGATACCCAGTAAACAGCCTACAGGTTGTCTCGACCGAACAAGACGCGAACAGCGATAGCAATACAATATGTATATTTCAAGCAAGATATTCCTATACGCAAAAAGTCTGTCAAAATAAAGACCGAGCAAAGGAAAGAGACCCACCTAATTAGAACGTACACCTCCTCGAGAAAGTCTCTACCGATGAACACCACACCTACCGACCGCCCTGGAACCCGCCGTCCTCGCCAATGAGCGCAGCGCTACTCTTGGCGTCGAGGAAGAGCTCGCCCATCTCGCCAATGTCCTCTTCCTCGATCTGCGCGCGGCCCGCAAGCGCAGCGAGGATGGAAGCAGGGGTAAGGAGTTGGAGAGCATATCTGGGGGTGTGGGGTTGGTCGGGTGGTTGAATATCTTGCGGGGAACGTGTGAACGCACCGTAACGAGGACTTTTCCCCCTCCGCTGCGAGTCGATCGAGCACACCGTCGCCGAGCCGAAGCCCCTCGACGTTGGCGCGCAGCTGCACGACTTTGCCGACCTGCTCGCGTGTGTAGCCGTCTGTTTTTACAATCATGCACCTAAGTGAAAGAATTAAATCAAAAGGTCGAGTGGGGAGGTAGGGCAGGCGCACCGGTCGAGCAGATCGACGGGGATACCGTGCGGGGAAAAAATGTCAGTGGTACCGCGGACGAGGAGTGGCCGCGGTTGGTGGCGAGGATGACGGTTGGTGCCATGGGGGACTCGAGCAGTGCGTTGAGGTAGGTGAAACACTCGATGTCGAGCATGTGGACCTGTCATGCATCAAGATCGACAGCTCAGAAGGACGAAGAGAACCACAACGCACTTCGTCGATAAACACCACCCCTGGAACGACCTCTGCCACGCCCTGGTCGACGTACCCCTTGACGACCTTGTTGACCTCGCGGCGCAGCTTGTCGGTGACCTCGGTGCGGCCACTCTTGACGAGACTGCCCATGACGCTCATGATGTCCTGTCCTCCCTGTGGACGCGCGTTTGCAGCGTCGAGGTCGCCGAGGGTTACGTCCTGCACGAGCTCCTTGTGCTTGTGGACGTTGTCCTTGGGGAGCGGGACGTACGTATCGGCTCGAGGTCGTAGGAGGAAGCGTACGCGTCGGAGCGCCCGACACGCTGCGTATGGGTTTTATTTTAACACAGAGAAAGGAAAGGGTGGTGAATACCTTGACGGCGCCCGTGTTATGCTCAATGTATATGACATCGCCGACGACGATCTTTTCCTTGAGGATGGCCTCGTAGATGCTATCGAATCTCAGGACCAAATACAGTCTCGAGCCAGTTAAGAATACCTAGGATCCATTCTAAGTTGTTTTGATCCCTTCACAGTCTTGAGACCGATGATAACATGCGAGACAGTCTTGCCGTAGCCACTGAGTGGGTTCTCGGACTCGGTCGGCGTGAGCTCGGTGACCTCGCCCTCGTAGACTTGTTTTGTCTCTTTTATTCGCAGCCCTGCGCAAAGTTGGAAAAAAGCGGGAAATAAGGACGCGTTCCGCACCGATCGCGCGCCGAAACGCCTCAGCAAGGACTTCGGTCTTTTTTACTTCGGTGCTGTAGACTTCTGACCGACCATGGGACAGAAGGGGACCTTTGCGAGTTCGTGGGATACAGCCAGCGCGAGAGCAGTCTTGCCCGTACCGGGTGCGCCAACAAGAAGCAGCGCGCGTCCCGAGAATTTTCGTGATTTTATGAGATCGACAATGACGCCGCATGCCTCAAGGCGGTCTCAGCACCGAGGGGAGCGAGGAGTAACATTTAATGGACGGACCTCGCGAGCGTTCGTCTGTCCGATGAAGCCAGAGCCATCGGAGGGCGCGCTGCCGTCTGGGTGAGGCCGAGGCCCTTTATGTGTGAGTGGGGCGCTATACGCGATGAGCGGGCAGCGGAGTTTGCGAGGGGCGGGGGGACCGCGTTGTGCGCGACGGGCGCAGAAGTCGACGCCATGTGGGACGCGTCAAAAAGTTGCACTGCCACCAGCACACGGACTACAGGTGTAACGCGATTCCTCATGTGCAGTATGTTTTCTTAGCAGGGATTCACGCTGTACGACAGACACTCTACGAGAATAGCTTGTTCACCGACGTATTCCCCTCCGAGTTCTTCTTCAGCACCTTCGCCACCGCAAACTCAAAGTCCTCCTGCGTAACGTGCTGCCTCCGCTCCCGCAGCGCGTACATGCCTGCCATGGTCATCAGCATGTACAAAGGCGACAGTGTAAAAGGATCTCACCGGCTTCGGTACATATACCGCGCACCTCAGCGCCGGAGCACTGACCCATCTTCTCTGCAAGCGCGCGCAGTTATACCACGTTGTAATGACATCTACAGCATGAATGAGTGGGGAAGGAAGGAAGGGTGCCCAGAGAGACGTACCTTGCGCGAGTGGATGCGGAGGATAGACACACGCGCTTCGGGCCCCGGCGGTGGAAACTCGATCTTGCGGTCTATCCGTCCAGGTCGCAGGAGCGCAGAGTCGAGGATATCTGGCGATAAGTCAATACGTGTCGAAAACAAAAAAGAAGAAGGGGCGCAGACCGATTCGATTGGTAGCCATGATGACCTTGATATTCTTCGACGGCTCGAACCCGTCGAGCTGGTTCAGCAGCTCCAACATTGTGCGCTGCACCTCGGAATCCCCGCCGCCACTCCCGCTCTCCCCGCGCGAGCTTCCAATGGAGTCGATCTCATCCATGAAGATGATACTCGGCGCATGCTCACGCGCCATCACGAAGAGCTCGCGCACCATCCGACTACCCTCCCCAATGTACTTTTGGACCAGCTCGCTCCCACTGACGCGAATGAACTTGCAGTCGGTATGATGCGCGACCGCGCGGGCCAGAGCGTCTTGCCGGTACCAGGAGGACCGTAGAGAAGGACGCCCTTGGGCTGGGCGATGCCGAGTGCGTCGAAGAGTTCGGGGTGCTTGACGGGCAGCTCGATGACCTCCTTGATCTCTTGATTTGCTTGTCAAGCCCGCCGACCATCTCGTACGTGCTGTCGGGAACCTTCTCGACCATCATGAGGGATACAAGGGGGTCGACTTTGTTGGGGAGGATTTTGTGGATTGTGTACGAGTCGGAGCGGAGGGCGATGCGGAGAGTGGGCGTTAGCGACGCGACGTCGATTTCAGGGTCAATGTCGACGACTGAGAGGTCAATAAGAGTAGTTTGGGCAAGAAAACACGTACTGTATTTCCCTTCGGGCTGCACCTTGACGAGGACCTTCGTTTTGCCCATGACTTTGACGACCCCCCGACGTAGCTCCCCGGCTCGTGCAGCAGCTGCAGCTCTTCTCGTAAGAGCCTTACTGTGAAATTCCATATTGAGGACCAGAAGAATCCCTCGAGCGCGTCGAATTACCTCGTGCATTCAAAGCATTCCGCTGGGCCTCGAGACGGCGCAAGTTCTGAGTCTTTTCATTTATTGTGAGTTCTGCGGCCTCTATCTTTGCCTGGTAGTATGACTTTATGCCGCCAGGGGCCGCTGGTATCTTGGGGACTGCAACAGGCATTTGGTGGGGGGAGAGTACGCGTCGTGTTACAGCCACAGATTACATAACGGTTAATGCTTGTCTCCCTCCTTCTCTTTCTCTTCACCTGCACCTGGCGAATACATGCCACAGCCCCGTCTCACGAGGAGATTGTCGGCGACTTTTTCAAGAATGCGCCTCCAGGTGCCAGCACGTCCAACCACACAAATAACTGGGCCGTCTTGGTCTGTGCGTCGCGATATTGGTTCAATTACAGGGTCAGTTCGTTGCGTTGGCCATATATATCTGACTCACCATTCTGAAGCATATGGCGAACGCACTGGGCATGTTTGTCTTGGAAAACTACTTTTCGTGGTTGCGTTGTTGAAGGAATGAAACCAGGTACAGGACGGTGAAACGGTTAGGCATCCCCGACTCGAACATTATCTTGATGCTGGCCGGACGACGCTTGCGTGCAATGCACGCAATCGCTTCCCTGGCAGCGTTTACGCGAACCCTGGCCGTGGTCTTGATCTGTACGGCGACAACATCGAGGTCGACTACCGCGGGTACGAGGTCACCGTAGAGAACTTTATCCGCGTGTTGACCGGTGGGTCCGTTCCGCATTTCTCGTACACTTCCTAACATCGTGCTTTTACAGGTCGCATGGAACCGTCGGTTCCGCGTTCGAAGCGGCTCCTCACGGACGCGCACTCGAATGTATTCGTGTACATGACCGGCCATGGCGGGAACGAGTTCCTCAAGTTCCAGGACAACGAGGAGATCAGTGCGTTCGATATTGCGGACGCGTTTGAGCAGATGTGGCAGAAGAAGCGGTGAGTCAGCTCTCTGTTGCGTTCTGTGAACTTTTGAACAAAGGACAAGGTACAACGAGATCCTCTTATGATCGATACCTGCCAGGCAAATACAATGTACTCCAAGTTTTATTCACCAAATATCCTCGCGACAGGCTCGGCCAAGCTCGACCAAAACTCGTACTCGGTGCGTTTTTGGATCGAACGTCTTTCTGCATGACGGGCTAACCAGCCCAGTACGAGAATGACAACGACATTGGAGTGTCTGTAATTGACCGCTTCACACACTACAATCCTCGAGTTTATGGAGCAGATTAACAAAACATCGCATGAGAGTATGGCGGATCTGGTGAGGCCTCTGGTCAATTCAACTTGGCCACGTTATTTACACCCAGCTCAGTTCGCCTCCTATGATCCCGCGAAGATTCATTCCGATCCGGGTGTGCGGGCAGACCTGTTCGGCCGCCCACTCAACGAAGTGAGGATAACGGACTTTTTCGGTGGCGTCGCGCAGGTGGAGGTGGCAGAGAGGCGCCCGTGTCAACGCCAGAGCATCTGGACCAGCGAGAAGTCTCTCGTCGAGAAACGACCAGCGGCGATGGTGAATGCGTCGCAGCGCAAGGGACAGCCGCGTTTGCGACCCGAGCGTCAGAGTGGCGTACAGCGCGCGCGTGGGGCGGGGTACTGCTGCTGGGTGCGCTCGTGGGCTGGGTGGGGTGGGAGGGTAGCGTAGGGTAGTGTATCTATTAAATTGCATTATATTTCCGGGGATAGTGTGCATAAGCGGTGTCTTTGGCGCGTCTTGCTTAGGTCTTGCTTTGTATACGCGCGTTCGTTCTACCACCTTCTGCGGTTGTGACTCTTAATGCACCTCCTTTGAATCTTACTCTCATATCCTCCGCAATGCATTTGACCTTTGTTACCGATCTGGGGCAGTCCTATGGCATCGAAATCGACTCGAGCATGGAGCTCGAAAATGTCATGGCCTGGCTCGAGGCAGAGGTGTGCCCTGCCCGCGCTCTCTTGCATCCTGCCGTTTCACCTACATCCATCCTAGTCCAACATCCTGTCGCTGAACAGAGCATATCGTACAATGGCAGAGATCTCAGCGCGCTCAAGTCGACCATGCGCGATCTTGGCGTGGACGAGGAGAACGCCATGCTGCAGCTGCGCCGCAAGGTGCCGAATGTAGCAGGGAGGTACAGAGCCTTCTTTGTCCTTTGTCGGGGTTGGCCGCTGAACGCAGAACAGGCCTCCCGTCGAACAGGATGCTGAGATGATGCGCCTGCAGATTCTGGGCGACCCCGATCTTGTGCGCCAGCTGCAAGAGGTACGCCTATTCCTCGCAAAGAAGGCCCCGGTTCTCGTCGTTGGGAATCTTGGCCGGTCGTGGAAACAAAAAATAATCTACTGCACAGACACAACCCGAACTCGTCGCCGCTGCGCAATCCAACCCCGCCCGCTTCGCCGAGCTGCTACGCCAGACGCGTGACCGAAATATCTCCGCCGAGCTGCAGCGTCAACGCGAAATCGAGCACCTCAACGCGGACCCCTTCGACGTCGAGGCGCAGCGCCGCATCGAGGAAGCCATCCGCCAGCAGGCTGTGATGGAGAATATGGAGCATGCCCTCGAGTACTCGCCGGAGAGCTTTGGGCAGGTGACGATGCTCTAGTGGGTCGCGTGTTTGTTTCGAAATTTTGGCACATTGCTCACAGACGCGTAGCATTCCGGTCGAGATAAACTCACGGCCGGTGACGGCCTTTGTAGACAGCGGGGCACAACAAACCATCAGTGAGTCCACCGCTGTTTAATCTCCCTCTCTTATGAAATTGTTATCTGTCTTTCAGTGAGCCCTGAATGCGCTGAAGCGTGCGGCATCATGCGCCTCCTCGACCGGCGCTTTTCGGGCATCGCGCGCGGCGTCGGCACCGCCAAGATCCTCGGTCGCGTTCACAGCGCGCAGCTCAAGCTCGCGGACCTGCACCTGCCGTGTACAATCCTCATCATGGAGGGCCGCGACATTGACCTCCTCCTCGGACTCGACATGCTCAAAACTCACCAGGCGTGCATCGACCTGCAGAAGAACGTGCTGCGCATACAGGGGAGGGAAGTGAAATTTTTGGCGGAGCATGAGCTGCCGGAGAAGGCGCGCGATCGGAGTATGGAGGGCGTGCCGCCGCCGCCAGGGGCGCAGGGTGCGTCGGGGAGTGGGGGCCCGACGAGACCGGGGCAGGGGCAGACGTTCCCGGGCGGCGGGCATACGCTCGGCGCTGCACCGAGAGCTGCCGCACCCTCTGCACCAGCACCAGCAGCGTCACGACACCCGGAGGAGCACATCCGTGTCCTCATGGATCTTGGGGCGACACGCGAGGTGGCGATCAGCAGTCTCGACGCCGCCGGGGGGAACGTCGATGTCGCCGCTTCGTTGCTCTTTTAGCCTCGTTGCTTCGCTGGTTTTTTAGCATCTTTGCGCTACCACTTGATGTATGTATTTATCGTAACAAAATGCTTTCGATCCATGTGTATGTTGCTTTCTAGAATTCTGTCTAACAGCGTCGTCAAAATCAATAGAATCCCTGCCCGAGCGCCAATGGTGGCCGCAATTACAATGTTCAGTTTCTAGGTGCACTGCGCGAGCATTCTCAGGCTTCCTCGAGATGGCCTCTTCGCCTGCACTCTGATTTTCTTTCGTTGCGAGCGGAGCGACGAATAGTTGCGCGCGCGGCGCACTTGACCGTCACTCGTACTAGTGCGAACTGCAAACTCGACCAAAATGACGATTTCCTATGTTTGGCGACCGCCAGTCAGCAGGTCCTGCAAATCGATTCCGCTGCATGATCATGAACACCTGGTAGATCTTCCCAGAGAATACAGCTTCATTGAGGTGGTATGGCACGTAGAGGTCGAGGAGGTATGAATTCGGAGGTGACAAAAGGCGAGGCGCAAGTCGCAAGCAAGGGTTTTCTTGGGCGCGAATCAGCGGGTGTGTCGTGACGACGGTTACAGCTTCAAGTTCGATATATTAAGGCATTTCCCGTCCTACTTTGTCTATCGCACAAGTTTATGTTTGTGAGGCTCTCAACGAGAAGAAAACTTACAGCTAATACGCCCCGCCGGCAAGAAGAATAACGCAATAAGCCCTCCACCTCTAGCCCGTGGAAAATGATGCGATCCCGGACCAGGGGATGTCCAACCGCTCTGCGAACGGCGGTCAACATTCCGGGGACTGTGGTAAAGACGAGTAGAATATACTCCGACCCAAAAGCCGTCCATACCCTCCAGCTCAGGATTCGGCCCAGTACCGGGGACGGGGATCGAGCAGTTGATTTCGCCGTATGGATGGGCGTGATACTGTAGAGTACGCTCATAAGTGTGGATGTATAGTTTGTATTGGCTGACCTGTCCCGTAAATATTTGGTCGCTCAGGCTCTCCATGTATACGGCAGTGATTGAGAGCCAGCTTTGTTCCTCTGCTGAATAATTGTTTGGGTGTTCAGAGGACAAAGTCTGAGGATAAGAAGTGTTTACGCACAAGGAGGGCGGAGACGCGAGCGTCGGTAGGTGGGGCCGGTAATCTGACGCCGCCAGAAATGAGTTCATTGTGGAGTTCGACTGTCGGCCGAGTCCCGAACCTCTTCATTTGCGATCCAACCCTTTCAAAGGAACCCAACCGTGGTCAATTTGCAGTGTTCCACCACTCGCCACTCACATCCCGGAGCCCGTGCAAAGCCAATGCAGCTAACTATCGAACCGAACGTCATCAGTCCACGGCTCGGAATAAACGGAAGACGAAATAATCCAGCCGAACCTGTTGATACGTCTCCGAAGAAGGCCCGTAGTCCCTGTTGAGCTTCGCCTCGAGCGACTTTCCAGGCGTCAAGTCAGCGATTTCTGCAAGGAATCGAGCAGACACCTCGACGAGCTTGACCTCGTCGGCAGAGGGTGCCGGGGAACCTGTTGACATGCTCAGGTTCGTCGTGAAGTTTCTGGGGTGGTGGTTGAGTGTAGCGGTACTTATACCTGAGTTGTTGGGTCGACGATTCCCGACGAGAGCCGCGGCCCGCTGCCGTCGCGCAGTCAGGGGCGTGCTCGAGTCTGACCAATTTCTCTGGACCGTGGCCGTCGGGTGCGAAGTACGCCTGATGGAGAAATTTGGTGGCAGATGGTAGTAGTATGACGGGAGATACAAGGGCTTCATTCAGGTGATATTACACCGAGTATGAATTCGATCTGACAAAAGGCGTGTCGCAAGTCGCAAGTAATGCTTTTCCTGGGGGCAAATCAGCGGGTATGCAGTCGAGGTAAACTGCAGGTGCATACAAGCATTGTGTGGTGTCGTTTTGACGAAGTTGACTATCTCCTTCATTTTAGCAAAGCCCTCCTCCGATAAAATGTCGATATTCCATCCGTTCTCGAGATGTCTGATCAAGAATGCGGTCGGCCGAGGAGTGAGAATCGTGGTGACGGGGTTACCACTGGCAGAATAAACGCGCATATTGGTACCCATGGCACTCAAAACGTAGAGGATGGGGGGGCCAGTCGCAAAGGAGGTCATTATAGCGAGAGCGCATTTGCTGATCTGCGGCGGCGCGTTTGGACGAAGCACCGAGGTGAGACGGCCCTGGGCTCGAGGAGAAAGACGGGCTTCCAGCATTGATTCATAACGACAAGGCAAACCACAAAATCGACTGTTTCTTCCGTGTCGTCTCTGGGCGGCGCCTCGGGAGCGAGGTTGACAAAGTACTCGTTGGAAGCGGTAGTTTAGGAACTTGTCATATGGTCCGGAGTAGCCAAGAGTCGCGCGGGACACTGTGAATATTGTTTTCGAAGCAGCGGGCCAAGTGGTATTGGTGGTAAAGGGCATAATGCGACTACTTAGTCACGGTCACCACCAGACTTTGACTTCCACCGCGATGGGCCGGAATAATGTAAAAAAAAATCGTTTGGCATATTCCTAATGCTCATATTCACAGAAACGCGGTGGCCGACGCGGCAATAAGCCGCGGGACGACACCTACCGCACCGACCTGGTCGAAAAATCGATGATGCACAACGAACGGTTTACGACTTACTATCAGGCCCAGAAGATCGTTCCCGAAGACGAGTGGGAGGTTCTCCTGGACTCGTTACGCACACCACTACCCACGACGTTCCGTGTCGCCGGAAGCCGACAGCGCGTTTTCCGCGTTTCAAGTTGATACCGAGGGCTTATGTTCGCCGTAGGACCGCGCAATCCCTCAACGCAACTGTCCGCGACACGCACGTTCCGGGGCTGAGTAATGTCGTGTTCGAAGAGCAGCCGCTTCCACCGCCTGTGCAGATTCCCTGGTGGGTCGAGTCATGTTCGACATCGACGTGCTCTAAATCTCGGTCTAAAGGTATCCGGATGGCCTCGCGTGGCAGTTTAACGTCCCCAAGAAGGTTTTACGCAAGTCGCCCGAGTTCAAAGAGTTTCATTCATTCCTTGTTTTCGAGACGGAAGTGGTGAGCGGACTGGGGCTCTCAAAGTGCGTATCGATTTAACAGACGATGACAGGGAAATATTTCAAGGCAGGAGGCGGTTAGCATGTTGCCCCCGCTATTCATGGAGGTTGAGCCGCACCATAAGGTATTTTGAATGGTCGTGGAAGTGAACCAATCTCATCGGGTTAAAGGTTATGGACATGTGCGCTGCCCCAGGCTCCAAGGTCTTCCATTCCCTTCACTCTTGATTTCACTCAACCCGACCCCAGACTGCTCAACTCCTCGAAGCACTCCATGCGCACGACACCCTTACGTCCACGTCTATCCCCTCTGGCCTCCTCGTTGCAAACGACAGCGATCACAAGCGCACGCACCTCCTGATCCACCAGTCTGCGCGCCTCCCCAGTCCCGCGCTCATGGTCACGAACCTCGACGCGTCGATTTACCCCGGCCTCAAAATCCCTGTAAATAATGGCAAGGGGAGAACAGAGACCTTACTTTTTGACCGGATATTGTGCGACGTCCCGTGTAGCGGGGATGGGACGATGCGCAAGAATCTCGGAATTTGGAAGAGCTGGGGGCCAAACGATGGGAACGGGTTGCATGGGTACGCGTCTCGTCTGGTCATCGTGATCTAATGCAGAGTGTGAATGTATAGGCTCCAGCTCCGCATCCTGCAGCGCGCCATGAAAATGCTCGCGCCGCGGGGCCGTATCGTTTACTCGACTTGCTCCCTCAACCCCGTGGAGAACGAGGCTGTCGTCGCGTGTGCGCTCAAGAGCAATCCTGGTGCGTCTTCTCTTGGTGTTATTCGTGTTGCTAACATGCGCTCGAACCAGAATTTCACCTGGTCGACGTCTCTGCCAAGCTGCCGTCCCTCCAGCGCCGACCCGGCCTCGCGTCCTGGCGGCCCACGGACAAGTCGATCGCCACGACGTACGACACGTACGACACCTTCATGCGGACGTGCACCGAGGGCGAGACTGTCAAGGCGAAGATGACGCCAGGTCATTGGCCCCCTGAGGATGTCGAGGCGCTGAATTTGCCCAGATGGTTAGTTTTTCTCTTCCGCTGACATTGGAAAAAGAACGCTTATGACGACACGCAGTGTACGAATTTACCCGCATCTGCAAGATACCGGAGGCTTCTTTCTCGCGGTGTTGGAGCGCACTGGGGACACGGTGGAACAGGCGCCGAGGTAAGACATACTGCTCAATTCCAGCTCGATACACCGACGATGCTGATATCAGTAGGAAACGGGAGGCAGAGAGTGATGAGCCGTCTGAGATTCCGGACAGCAAAAAACCACGGTTAGACCAGGCTGCGGTGGAGCCTGCATCGGACCAAGCGGAAGACGCCGAGAAAAAGGTCGATGCAGCACCCGACGCGTCATCAGAGCCATCGAAAACTCCCCCTCAAAAAGCGGCCCAAGGGAAGAAGAAAGGTGATGGCGGGAGCTCCTTCAAGGAGAACCCGTACACCTTCCTTTCCCCCGACGACCCAACCATCGGCAGCTGCGTGTGCGTTCACCTTCCTTCTTACATTTGTCTCCTCTCAATCTCACTCACCAGCGATCGCTTCCACCTCACCGCCGGCTTCCCCTCGTCCAACGTCCTCGTGCGCAACCCCGCCGGCGACGCTGCGCGTTCGCTCTACATCACCAACGCACTCGTCAAGGCCGTCATCCTGGCGAACGACTACAACCGCATCCGGCTCACGTTCGCGGGTACAAAGGTGTTCACAAAGCAGGAGGCGGGGCGCGGCGCGGATGCGCAGTTTCGCGTTCTAGGCGAGGCGCTGCCGCTCGTGCTGCCCTATATGGACCCCAGCACGATCGTGGACGCGGACTTGGAGGTGCTGAAGATACTGGTGGAGAAGGCATATCCGCTATGTGTTGTGTTCCCGGAGCCGTTTTGTGGGCTGTTGACTGCGCGAGGTTGGCGTTTACAGACTTTCTTCGTTCCACGCTCATCTTATTCTCTTTACAGCTACAGGCAGCCATGTTGTGCGTTTCCCGCAGAACTTGGAGGGCGCGTCGTTAGTGTTTCCTGCATCTAAATTCACTCCATGGTTGAATTTTTCTTGCAGGCTCTCGCACGATTTGATAGTCCCAATATGGAAGTCCAATGTCTCCCTGACGCTCATGATTGACAAAAAGGCGAAGAGGTGCGTGTTCTGGCCTGCCAATACTGCCCTTTTGCATCTGCTCATCGTTCTCTTCTCAGCGCCCTGAGCATGCGGGTATTTGGGAAAGATCTTACGTCGCCTGTCAAGGAGAAACCTCTGGTGTACCGGGAGAGTGAGCAAGAGCTTGAAGGCGATGAGGTCGACAATGGAGCTGGGTCCGTGGCAGGAGTGGACGCAGACGACGCCGTCATGGCCGACGTATGAGTAGGGATACCTCAAATGTAGAAAACCACATCTTGTATAACCATTTCTGGTTCTTCACCAGAATGCCCGTTGGTGAGAGTGAAAGCGTCCTTGCCAATAGCTCTCGTCACTTTGCAAGCATTTGCAAGGGGCATGGGCTTGAGGATGGACGAAAAAGCGGAACTATGATTTCTTGGGTCAGCGGAAGATACGAAAAGCTGGATGCGGCAACTGCCATCTTCCGGTTACTGGGCGTGTGGAAACGCGCGCATTGGCCCAGGAAACGCAAATTGAGCCTGCCACATCACATTTCCCCTCGAAAAACGACGCTCCTCCTCGCCATGGATTCTGATGTGGAGATGGTCGAACCTCCTCCCTCGGGCCTCTCCCCCGCCCCGTCAGTAACCGCCCACGTGAGCCCCGCCCGCTCCCGCTCTCACAGCGTCCTCGACGGCCTCGACGTCTATGGAAGTCCTACGAAGAGCGACCTCGGTCTCAACGACGACCACCCCGAACCCGACGGCCCCCCGCCCACAACCAACGACGATGAGGATGACCCCAATTCGCCGCTGGAACCTGACCAAGACCCTGCCGACGAGGAGCACGACGTTGACGAAGACTCGGAAAATTCATCCGACGACGCGTCCGAAGACGACGTCGACAAGGATCTGGTCCCGGAGGATGCCACCGACGTCGAGCTCGAGGCGGGCAAACACCTGAGTGCCGCAAAGTGGGATACTACTGGGGGCGCCTCCGACGGGTCGGCCGTCGTCGTGGTCGACGGCGGCGACGGCGCAATTCGCGTTCCTATGCTCGTCGACTCTACTGCTGTCCCAGACACACCAGACGGTGCTAATGCCACTGGCGCGGTGCCGCCCACCTCTCCGCTTACCGCGCCCCCGACGTCGGCCGCGAAACCCGCCCCGACGCAGAAGAAACCCAAGAGCCATCATGCGCCGCTCCCCCCACCTCCGCCGCCCCCACCACAGCCCATGCAGACGATACGGCTCGAAATTCGACTCGGTGGCCCGGACAATTATGAGATTGACGTCAAGGGCAAGGCACGCGATGAGGGGTTCGTGTGGGGGGAGATGGTGGAGAAGAAGTATGGGGATGACAGTAGCGAGGGGGACGAGGGCAGTGACGGGGAAGACGGGGAAGACAAGGAGAAGGATGCTGCCAAGGATGGCAAGGACGGCGACGGCGACGTTGATATGGACGCAGACGGGGTAAAGTTTTTCTTGTTCAACATTTATCATGCTAACATGCCTACAGAAACCCAAACCCAAGAAGCCCAAACCCAAGAAAAAGGCCAAGGCAGCGGCGGAGTACTACGACGTCAATGACCCCTTCATCGACGACTCGGAACTCGCTATCGACGAGCGCACCTATTTCGCTCAGACGAAGCAGAAGGGATTCTATGTGAGTAGCGGAGAGGTTGCCCTCGTGCGAGACAAGTACGCATTTATCTCTCGGCGACGATGGCGAGACGCTTACACCCAGTAGATCCCCCAAAAAGCCAAAGTCCAAGAAAAAGGTCGGCGGCCCCGCGCTCTCCCTGAACCTCCCCACGGCCTCGACCTCGACACTCAAGCCGCCCGTCTCGAAGAAGTCCAAGTCTGTCGGCGCTGCCACGAAGAGCGCACCGGCGTCCAAGGCAGCGTCGAAGGGAAAGGCACTCGGCACGAAGGACTCGCCGATTGCGCTCGAGGATGAGGACGAGGATACCAAGACGGATGTCTTTGGGAGTACGCGGAAACCATCGACGTCGTCGGCCGTGGGGAAGGGCAAAGCAAAGGCGGAGGAGGGGGACGACGGGATGGAGATGCAGGGGGGCGAGGATATGGGCCAGATGAAGGACAAGTGGAAAGAGCGTGTGGTGGTAAATGGGTCGACAGGGGGCTCGGTGAATGGGAATGCTAGTTTGAATGGAGACGACGAGGGCGAGGACGAAGTGGGAAAGAAAAGGAAGAGGGCGGCAGGGGCGGCGGGGACGGATACAGTTAGTGAGAGCGCAGGCGGCGCGGATGCGACGAAGAAGCGGAAGACGGTTGATATCGTGAGTCTTGCACGGGAATGGGGTCCTTGAGATGGGACTAATTCGAGAGCAGGCATCGTTCCATCCTGATTTGCAAGTTAGTATCGAGAAAATGAAGCAAGCCATTGCGGCTGGTCGGTCACTTCCTTTCTTTCTTCCCTGATCTCGTCGCTCACTTCTCGCCTAGAATCTTGGGAAACAAAATCCAAATTCCCACCCAACCTCAAACCCCTACTAGCGGCACTATCCTTACAAGCCATCACCCTGGACGAGTACGATGACAACTTTTTCAGTCTGATGCCCAATATCTTCCCGTATAATAAATTCACAATGAGTGTATGTCCGCTTCTTCTCTGCATCGACGTGGATGTCGGCTGATTAGCACGGGTAGAAATTGATCAAGCGGACGATATTCCACGACCACACAGCGTTGCTGAACCAGCGGCAGGATGATATTCTTGAGCAGCTGAAGGTGTTGGCGACGGATGGGTTCGCGAAGGCGCAGGAGGAGTGGGAGAAGAATCTGCAGAGTTATGGTCAGTCTTTTCTCTCTCTTCAAGAGCATCGGTGTTGAACGCTTGACAGAGGAGAAGCGCAAGGAGAAGGCGGCGGCGGAGGCGAATGGGAATGGGGATACGGAGGCCTCTGCAGGGCCGACACGGCATGGGACAGAGGACCCAGAGGGTGCCGCCCGGGTAGGGTCCGCGGGGCTGTCGTCTGCGGGGGACGGCGACAAGGAGAAGGGCAAAGGCGGCGAGAATGACAAGGAGAAGGAGGGTCCGGGGAAGGGAGGCGCGCACCATGGGCCGCCATTGAAGAAGTATCGGATGACGGAGGCGATGAAGAGTGCGGTGTGGCAGTTGGTGTTGCTCTCCAACGAGATCTGTCGGTTGGAGAATGAGAAGAAGTGGGTGTTGTTCTACCTTTTTTTGCCCTCGCCTTGCTGATTTTTTTGGACAGCACCCTCGAGGGGTCGGTGTTGCAGGTTAGTGAGCAGGGGCTGAGGAAGGTTCTGTATCAGCGCGTACGTCTTCTCGGCTTATCCGCAGGGCGCTCTCCTAATAAGCCATAGATTGTGAGCGCATTCCCCGACGGCTGGATGTCTTCTGGTCAGATATCTCGAGACGGTGGGTTCATCTTTCCTGGAATCAACTCATCTATAACGGTCCCCACAGTGAGTGCTATGAAGAAAAAGTACGAGAAGGAGGCGCAGGAAGATTAGGTGTATTTATTCCTAACTGCATTATTTCCACAAATCGTGGTGTTGTCTGTAATTGATCGGGTGTTTGAGGTTGCCGAGGCGCGCTTAGCTAATCAATCACTGTCTTATTCTGTACCACGATGGGCTCGCCTCCCAAACCTTGGGAGCGCAACGGGGTCGCTGCGGCCGCTGCGCCATCGGTCGCCCCGTCTCTGGCATCATCCTCGCCGTCGTCAGCGGCGTCCAGCACACAACCAGCAATTCCTGAACGCCCCGCAGCCTTCAATGCTCCATCAACTTCCCTGTCGACGGCAATGAGCCCGTATGGCACCTCGGCGTACGGCGCGTCCCCCTACTCTCGTTTCGGCGCCAGCGCATACGGCGGCATGGGCTCGTACGGCGGCCTCGGGTCTTATGGCGGAACTTATGGCGGAGGCTATGGCGGAGCGATGGGCGGAGGGATGGGTTATGGGACTAGTGGATACGGGATGAGCCCGTACTCGTCGATGGGGATGGGCATGTCTCCGTACGGGGGGATGGGCATGGGCATGAACGGAATGGGCATGGGTGCGATGGGGATGCCGCTCGACGCCAATGGGATGCCCATCCCGTCGCTCACACAGACACTCGAGTCGACGACACAGCACACATTCACGTTGCTGCACTCGATCGTGCAAACCTTCTCCGGCGTCGCCCAGATGCTCGAGAGCACCTTCATGGCTACCCACTCATCCTTCTTCGCCATGGTCGGCGTTATCGACCAGTTTGGACATCTCCGCAACGCACTTGGCAGCGTCCTTGGGCTCTTTGGCCTCATGCGGTGGATGCGCGAGCTGCTTACCGGGACACCTGCGGCGGGCCGCGCGGGTATGCAGGGCGAGTTCCGCGAGTTTGTCAATGGGCGACCGGTGCAGGGACCAAGCCCACAGGGGGGTCCGCCTGGACCGAAAGCGAGCAAGAAGCCCCTCATCATTTTCCTCCTCGCCATTTTCGGCATCCCATACGCCATGACCAAGCTTGTGCGCATTCTCAACGAGCGCGCGCGCAATAACCCCGCTGGTCTCCTTCCCGGACAGCCTCTTCCCCCACTCGACCCCGCCACGCTCACCTTTGCGCGGGCGCTATATCCGTTCACGCCGACCACTCCGTCAGAGCTTGCGCTCAAGGAGAACGAGATCGTGGCTATTATGGGCAAGCTGGATCCAAGGACTGGCAGCGAGGTGGACCCCCGTACGCAGCTTGAAAATGGCGACGAATCGGTGCAGTGGTGGAAGGGCCGAACGCGCGAAGGCCGCGAGGGGTGGTTCCCTCGCAAGTGGGTTGAGGTACTTGAAAAGAGGGAGAAGAAAATCGACTAGTTAGCCTTTTGTCTTCGGTGTAGTAGTATTGCTGTTATTTTCTTTGTCTAATCTTCGTATGCACTCAATTCCCTTCACCTCCAACTCGTCGAGGGGGATACCTACCGGTAACCTTGCGCAGAGTGAGAGTCGAGAACGAACGGTGTTGCGGTCACATGTCCGCTACCACCACGACGAAACGGCTCCACATCTCATTCACCCCCTCCGTCCCCGCAAGTGGCACCCGGGACCTCGTACAATCTTTAACTGGTCATTTAGCAAAATTTGCAACCGTGAAAGCGGTTGATGGGTTGGGAGAGCTGGATGGGGTGGGCGTGCCGAAGAAATTCGGATTCGTCAGTATCGAAGGGTCGGAGACGAACATTGCCAAATGTGAGCGGCTGTGAGACTTTGCCCCCAGTCCCAGATGCTAGCTAATCAAGTCCAGGTGTGAGCTCATTAAGCGGGTCCATCTGGAAAGGCGTTAAAGTTCGCGTGGGGGACGCACGCCCCAATTTTGACCAACGGTCAGCCATTTCCAGCTCAAGTGGCTATAATCTCAACGCATTTTACAGTATTGCAGAAGAGAACGTAGCGGAGGAGCCCCCGGCCAAGCGCAGACGCAAACGCAGCGGAGTTCATGCAGAGGACATGACCCCCGTTACCGCTGAGACCGCCGCTCATCAACCCGGGTGGAAGGTCAGCGAGACGGGTAGCGTAGTGCGCCCAGTGCGAATCCGATCCGAGCGCCCTCTACCGCCACCTTCCGCTCCCAACGAGAGCTCGACAGGCGACGGTGCCGAGAAGAGGAAATCGAAAAAAGTGCGAGATCCCGACTCGCGCGCGCGCCGGCGTACCATTGACATGGCGCGTTGGGGAAGTGTTCATTTGAAGGGTGCTCTCCTCGAGGACACGGAGCAGCCAGTGCACGAAGTGGTAGCGGAGAGGGGCCATGATGATACTTCAGCAAGCGAGGAGGACTTGCCTGATAAGACTGGCGACGGTGCTACGAGAACGCCAGACGCCAACCCAATCACGTTCGTTCCGATGGACGTAGATGGTCTGCAAAATTCCAAGGCGTTTGGTATACCTTCATCAAACCCGACTGAGGTCGCGCGTAAGCTTACACAGGCGACAAAACTGAAAGATCTCTTCGTTTCGAAAGAGGACGATGGTAGATAATCCTTCGTTCTACAGTTTATTGGGTGGGAGCTAACGTTCACTATTCCGACAGTTGGATTCTCTCTTCTGGGCTATTTGGACCTCGAGCTGGACGAGGAGGTCCCACAGCCAATTCAGGCGGCTGGCGAGCCAGCACTTGGCGCAACTGCAGACGCTGTGCTTTCAACCATCACGCCAGTCGCCCAAGCATACATCGCTCTCGATCCCAAGCAGCTACTCTTCTTTCCCCTCCTCGCATCCTTTTCGTCCACCACGAGCACCAAGGCGCGCCAGCGGGATATCTTAGACGTCGGCAGGGACAACGGGTGGGATGCGCACTTCCGTCGGACGGAGAGTGAGGAGGAGATACGCGCGGATTGGGAGGGCCGGAAGGGTGGGTTGACGAGAGAATGGAATAGGCGGTGGCGGGAGGCCGGGAAGGTCAGGCGCCGGAGGGGCGGGGGGGACGGCGATTAGGCTCGTGAGGTTTTTAGTTCGCAAGACGAAGGCCTTGGGGCGTCCACGAGGCTCAGTTCAAATTAGTTGGCAATCTCAGTTAATACCATCCTCCTCCTCCTCCTCACACAAAGAATCTTTCATTGATGGCAATACGAGTGATAATTGAAACGCATCGAAAGATTTTACGGGCCTTGAAGATTTCTGCCTGTCGAAGACCCGGGCCCACCCCGCCGCTCAATTGCTTGGTAACGGCGTTTTGACTGAGATGCAGGCGTTGTAAGCAAGTCGATCGGGGAGAGCAACAAGGATGCGACTTCCGAGGGCGAATAGTCCTCCCTCGAAGCACAAGTCATCGAGGGAAGTAGAGAACAGCGTCCGCTCATAGATGCCTCCCACAAAAGCGTAAGACTCCAGGCCGTCAAACGCGGGGCAAGCGGAGTGTATGCATTGGAGGCGATGCGCAGGGTTTGGATACTCGAAACAACATGAACGTCAAGATCTCAATTCCTGTGAAAGATCGTGCATAACTTTACTCTACATGATTACCAGCTCTCGTCATCGTAGACAATTGCATCCCAAGCGTCGACCTTTCCAGTGCCGGTCTGCCATTCGCTGGAAGGTAACCTCTCGAAGTCTGTGAAATTCTCCAGACTCGTGTAACCCTTGTAAAAAAAAAAAGGTAATTGGAACGAAAATCGGCGCTACATCAAAGCATCGCTTACCTTGATCCATTCCCTTTCCGAGTAGTATACGAACACTTCACGATTTCTTGGAAAAAACTCAGCAATGCGCAACTTTGAAAGGTCGGTCCGAATCTTACTGCACCGGCCAGGGCTCCACGAAGCGTCCCCCGTTTTCGAGGGATTCGTTGTTGAGCCAGGCGACATACTGTCGGAATAATGCTGAAGGGTCAAGTGAGCTGGAGTTTCGGGATATCGCCTCATGAATACGACTTGCCTTCTGCCGGCGCAGAGCTGAACAAACCCCGGAAATGCCACTTGTCATTGTCGTAATCTTCCCTCATGTGTTTTTGCGAAGGCAGATGGGCGGTGCCCTCCCAGACCTTGGCAAACGCGTAAGACTGGTATCTGCCAATGGTCCACGGCCGGACTGATGAGCAAGGATTAATAATGGCTCGGGGTACCTGATTAAAACCGACCGTTGGTGTACGCGAGAGTCGGGTCTGGAATCCAATGTCCAGTCCAATGCAAATCGGTGGGTTGGCCATCTGCGGTACTGGCCAGGGAAAAGGCGTGAGCAAGACCTGACCGTAAACACGCAGACGGCTCACAAGTTTGGCAGGAAATTGTTCGAACGGACGTATCCCGTGGCGAGGATGACCTTTGGAGTCACTCAGAGGCGGTGAAAGAAGATGCAGGAGTTACGAACCTCGTCGATCCCATGAAGGACAGTTCCATTCTTCAAATGGATATTACCGTGGTTAATCCCTTGGTCCTGTGTCGAAATGGGCTCGAAATGCGCGATTTCAGGGATAAACTCCGTCACAGAAGGGAAACGCTGATAACTGCGCAACCGGAACGGAGAGACGTTGTCATGCGGCTGTCAAGCAGTCAAATCGGGGGTCGAAATTTGCATCAGAGGAGCTCCTTACCCGAATGCTCGCAAGGACATTTCGTGCATACGGGGCAATGTCTCGGGCAATTTCGGAGGCAGAAACGGACGCTCCGACGATGAGGATGGTCTGGCAAGTAGGGTTAATTTCAAGATGAAAGGGGCGAACGAGACCAACCTTATTCTGGTACCGTTCCGGGCGGCGATATGACTGTGAGTGATACACGCTGTACTGGCCCGCATTGGAGATCTTACTCCAGTCCACAAGCCCTGCGATATCCGGCACGTGGGGAGCAACATACGGGCCAGTGGCGATGACGACCGCGTCAACCTCTTCCGTCCACCAGTCGGCCTTGATTTGGTGCGTTTCCGGAAGGCGCTCCAGTTTGCGCAGAGTGAGTCTCCACGTCTGCGAGGATTCTACCTTCTCGAGCTTTTCGACGCGTGTTGAGTACGATGTTACTGGCGCAGAGGAATCGGTCGGATAATCGTTGGCGTTGAGGTTGTGGAGGGAGGCGTAAGCACGAACGTGTCGCTGGATGACATGATTCGAAAGGACCCAGGGCTGTAATTGCGATGATAAGAGTCCGGGGGAGTACTGGACAAAATTCAAATACCGAGTCGGGCAGGTATGGTACGTCAGGAAGCTCGGTGATCACCTTGAGAGTCAGAAAGTGAGCCAGGACCAATGAAACATGACGGTATCTCACAGCCGGAGAGTTGGTGTGTAGACTATTCCACACTGGTCGCGGTTGCCAATGCTCCTTCCACCGATCCTCCAAGCTGACATCATCTTCTCCTTCCCGGTAGTAGTGCGTCGCCGGCAGGTGCTCGGGAATGTACGCTGTGTCGTTGAAGGGTTTGTCCCTTTGAATAAGACTCGATTAGTGTCTGGTCCACTCCATTGGTACGCAGACGCACGGATATGATTCACGAACGGGCGTTTCATCCGTATAGTGCCAGTTTCCACCTTATGGCGTGGTTAGTTTGAATCCTAGAGATAAACTGCAATGAATATAAACCTGGACCTGCACCTAGTTAGCTTGAAGTATGACACGAAAGTAAGTTGTAAAACCTGGAGCGCGATCGAACAGCCGAACAGTGAAATTATGCTCGATGAATTTCGCCGCCGCCTGCAATCCCGCTGGACCTGCGCCAATGACCGCGACCCGCTTGATGGGATGATCGAAGACCGTTTTGTCCGAGGTCGTGGCCGAGAAGGTGGCCTGCTGAGCCGCTGCGGATAAGGCACTGAGCAGAAGGACAAAACGGGGTTTCAACATGGTTAGGCTGCAGACGTCCTTGCCGGCTGGCAGGCAATATATGATCAACTGAACTGCAACATTGCGCCTAAACCACGTCAAATCGCGCGATGACAAGAATAGCGAAGAGAAAGCACGAATGATGCATACTGACACTTACCAAGCGCTGCTCGCTAACTCGGGCTTACTGAGCGTATGTAGGCGGATTGAAGAATAGTCGTTGCGGATGAGGTCAACGCGGGGGTTGTGCAATGACTTCCGAACCAAACACCTCCGGCGGACAGAAAAGGAAATTTTTGGATATCGTTAATACATCCGGCGTCCTTACGGGCTGGCCAACGGCCTCTTACGCCGTCTTGATCTTCATGTGCACGTTCTTCGCGCGCGTGAGCTGGTCAAAGCCTAGACCCGTCATGAGCGAAAGGAAGAAAAGGAGACAGCAGGAAGACTCCGAACCGAATTTACTCAAACTGATTCCGCGTCCGCTATCCTTCACCCCTGTCCACGCGAGGGCGGGGTCGAGATAGTCGCATCTGGCCACAATCGCGTTCAGCCAAAAGGGACAAGGTTCGGCAGGGGAGACGGACCGATTTAAAAACACCGTGCCGCACTCAACCTTATCCTCGATCTTGAGAAAGGCCTCCTCTGACTCGGGGTTGGCCTGCGCGTTCGTCCAGATTGAGGCGGTCAGGCCGTAGGGGCTGTCGTTCATGAGGGTCACAGCCTCGTCGTCAGATGCCACCTATAGGTCTCAGTGAGTTCGGTTGTTCGCCATCTTTCGGGACGGGTGAACCTTTTGGATACCGATGACAGGCCCGAAGGTCTCTTCCTGCACGATGGTTACTTGACTACTCGTGTCTGTAGCCGACAGCGCGCACCATCATGATATCCATAGCTGGAGTGTATTGAGACAAGTTGATACACCAAATATGAGGCATGAGACTTACTGTGATTCACACCTACTAACACTTGCGGGGCTACGTACGCCGTATTGCTGGGCGGCATTAGTAAGGCGGAAAATAAGTACCAGAGACGGCTCACGGTTTTGCAGCGGGGAACAGTTCTGCTGGGACGAGTGCCTTGGCCCCCGCCGCAACCGCGTCCGTCACCTGCTTGCCGATGCGCTGCGCGCTCGCGACACTCACGACCGGGCCGAGATTCGTCTCTGGGTTAGTCGGGTCGCCGAGTTTATATTTCTACAGAGTATCTGGATGAGTTGTCGAAGCATCCCAGGATAGACCCACCTTTACGATATCCACGAACTTGTTGACGAATTCGTCGTAAACCGCTTCGTGCACGTAGATACGCTGTCAGAATTGTGAGTGCAATGTCTTCGACGAGATAGCGGCTTACTTCGACGGCACAGCAGCTCTGGCCTGAATTGAATAGCGCGCCATCGACGAGCTCCGCAGCGGTATAGTCTAGGTCTGCGTCGGCTCTCACATAGGCGGGGTCTTTGCCGCCGAGCTGTGTACATGGTTGATTCGTGGCAGTTCAAAGAGGACCGCAAACGGACCTCGAGCGCGACGCCCTTGAACCCCGGGGCATTCACCGCGGCCTGCTCGACTGCACGGCCGCCCACAACACTGCCTGTGAAGGACACGAAGTTGACGAGCGAGTGCTGGATTGCCTGCGTTGTGAGCGGGGGGGTAGATGCAGCGCGACAACGAGGTCCTTTGGGACGCCCGCGCGGTGGAGGGCCTGGCCAGTCTCGTTTGATCTGATGGCGCAGTTGAGAAGCCAAGTCTGCGTACGAGGGCAAAGCGCTCCGCGCTCAATGGCGTCTGCGGGGACGGTTTGAGAAGAACAGCGTTCCCTGCGATGATGGCGGGGAAGACGGAGTTGACGGCGGTTAGGTAGGGAAAGCTAGCGGTGTTAAGCGCAGGGCGAAGGTAGAAGAAGCGGCACAGACTTCCATGGTGCGATAACGAGCACTACGCCGAGAGGGACGCGCTTGATAAAACGACGGAAACCCGGTTTGTCCGTGCCTTGGAGGGGGATGTCGGCGAGGGAGGAAGCAGCAATGGAGAGCATGTATCTGGCGCGTTCGAGGAACCCGCGTACCTCGCCAGCGCCTTGGGAGATTGGCCTGTGTCGAATGAGGCCGCCGATTATTTATTTACAGGGCAAGAGACCCACCGGCCCATTTGTTTGGTGAGCTCCTCTGCAACTCCATCGCCCATCGTTGTGAATTCCTCGATGAACTTGTGACCGATAGCGATTCGCTCTGCGAGAGGTATCGCAGCCCAGTCCTTTTGCGCGGCGGCGGCGCGGGAAATTGTGGCATCGAGGGCATCGGCGGTGGGATACGTGCGGTGTACGACTGGCTGAAGGTCGACAGGGCTGATCGTGGTCTGTTCTGTGTTGCTCAGAGTCATCTTGGTGGCGGTCAAGGTCCCTCCTTGTGGGAAAGTTGCAATCAAACGGCTCTCTTTATGCCTCCGCCCTTCCACGGCCGCCCCGACCAATTCTGATATCGTCCACCGATGGGAACCCGAACCTCTTAACTCTGCGGGCCCATCCCGACAAAATTTCAAGATAATTCGTTGGCCATTGCACTCTCCATCACGGCCACTCAGTACTGCATCTCGATGCCATCGACCTCACTTCCGACAGTAACTCTGCCTGGCCGGGTCTGCCTCAAATCTTTCCGCGCGAGCTTTACGACTTGTCTCGATCTTCTCTCGGTTTTTAAAAGTGTTCGCGAAGCACCGCGACCTCCGATGCTACTAGCCTTAGGATGCCTAGCGACGGGCCGCGCAGAATCCCCGGAGTACAGACTCAAGTCACCGAGCAACTCCACGACGACCAACTCCGACTCCAGTTGTTTTCAGGCCCGAGAGGTCGTGAATAACGGGATTTCGGTTAGTTAAGTTTGTGCAGGTGTCATGGCCCGTTTCGACTGCATTTTCGCAGATTTTGCCCATGGGACACGATCACGTGCAAACTCAAGGTTCTAAATCGCGTCCAACCAGTCGTAAGATGGACTCATGGAGTTCTAAGTACTATGCGCAGGATGAACAAAAACAGATTTCCATAGTTAATGCGCATTGAGGTTGCTGGTGCACCCACATAGTGGAGACTGGCTAAAACCGACGTTCGAGCCAAGCGCGCATACTGATCCCACTGGCCATCACCCTGTTAGAAATTCTAGGTAAATCGATGAGTAGCTTGAATGCCGCCCAATGCTCGAGCTTGAAAGCTTGATGTCTTGAGGATGGATTTTCGATGGTTTGGTCTTGAACCAGTTGCAGTCTTCAAGCAAAGCACGCCTGTGAACAAGATTTGCGAATTGTGCACGCTGCCAGTTCCGTCTGTCGTCTTTATGGTCAACATCTGCTTTTCTCCCAGATACTTTCATGATCAAGGATGGGCAACAACTTTGATGTGGCTGTGGTGACGGATCAAACGTCAAACGCACCCTTGCATCCCTCCCTCCATGAGTGTCCGAGCCCCCCGCAAAGGCGAGAACTACGAGCTTTCGATCGACCTCAACAGCGGCTGGCCCGAGAAGCGCAAGGTGTGAACAACTGTCTCCACAAAGGAATAAAGTGGTTCACCAGATTGCAAGGATGCCATTAAACGGACGATTGCGTCCATGACCGTTGGAAAAGGTCAGTACTCGATGTAGGTCCAATCCTTATTCCTCTAATATGCCCGTAGACGTGAGCGGGCTCTTTCCCGACGTGCTCAAGAACATGCAGGTGCACAGTTTCCCCTTCTCAGTCCAGCGACTGGCTACAACAACTCGCAGACAGACGACCTGGAGCAAAAGAAGCTCGTGTACCTCTACCTCATGAACTACGCAAAAACACAACCGGAACTCGTCATTCTCGCCGTGAACACATTCGTAAAAGATGCGGATGACCCAAATCCATTAGTTCGCGCTCTGGCAATCCGCACGATGGGTGTGCTGCGCGCGGAGAAGATCATCGACTACCTCTGCGATCCGCTACAAAAGTGCCTGCGTGACGAGAACCCCTACGTGCGCAAGACCGCTGCCCTGTGTGTCGCCAAGCTGTATGACTTGAAGCCGGAGTTGGTGTTGGAGAATGGCTTTTTGGAACAGCTGCATGATATGATTTCCGATTCCAATCCGATGGTGTGTGCGCGTCTCCAAGTTATTTCTGCAACTCTATTTAACGGTGCATAGGTGGTGGCGAACACCGTCGCGGCACTCACGGACATCCACATTGCCGCTTTAGCCCAAGCGGCAGACGCCCCATCGCCCGTCTCGCCGGACCCCGCGCTCTTCGTCATCTCGACCGCCATCCTCAACCGTCTCCTCATCGCCCTGCCAGAATGCTCCGAATGGGGCCGCATCGCGATACTCAACGCCCTCGCGCGCTACATTGCGCAGGACGAGAAGGAGAGCGAGCACATCTGCGAACGTGTCGTGCCGCAGCTACAGCACGTCAATGGCTCCGTCGTGCTCGCCGCTGTCAAGGTGCTGCGCGATTCTGATTTATAATGACTCACGAACGAACGCCTGCGCAGGTCATCATGATCCACATGCGCGGCGTACAGCGGGACGAGCTAATTAAACAGCTCGTCCGCAAGATGGCGCCGCCCCTCGTGACCCTGCTGTCCACGCCCCCCGAGGTGCAGTGGGTCGCTCTCCGCAACATCAACCTCCTCCTTCAGAAGCGTCCCGAGATCCTCGCGAACGAGATGCGCGTCTTCTTTTGCAAGTACAACGACCCGCTGTATGTGAAGATCGAGAAGCTCGATATCATGGTGCGATTGGCGGCGGAGGGGAATGTGGATGCGCTGTTGAGCGAGTTGAAGGAGTGAGTGTGGTGGGTGGGGAGTGTTGCGCAAGAGCTGACAACATTGCGCAGGTACGCGTCGGAAGTGGACGTGGATTTCGTGAGGAAGGCTGTCAAGGCAATTGGGCAGACGGCGGTCAAGATTGATGCCGCGGCGGAGCGATGCGTGAATGTTCTCCTGGACCTCATCGCGACACGCGTGAGCTATGTCGTGCAGGAGGCCGTCGTCGTCATGAAGGTTGGTTCTACGGATTGCACCAAAGCAAAAGTTGTAACGCTGCATACAGGACATCTTCCGCAAATACCCGCACACGTACGAGGGCACCATCCCCACGCTCTGCGCCAACCTCGACGAGCTCGATGAACCCGACGCAAAGGCGTCGCTCATTTGGATCATCGGCGAGTACGCCGACACTATTGACAACGCTGATGAACTGCTCGCCATCTTTGTCGATTCGTTCCTCGAGGAGAGCGTGAGCGTTCAGCTGCAGACGCTCACGGCGGTGGTGAAGCTGTTCCTGAAGAAACCCGAGCGGGGACAGGGCGTGGTGCAGCGCGTGCTGGAGCGCGCGACGAAGGATTGTGAGAGCCCAGATGTGAGGGATCGGGCGTATATCTATTGGAGGTTGTTGTCAACGGATCCGGGGGCGGCAAAGGTCGGTGTGCCTGTTCTTCTAGCTCTCCTTTTTGTGCTGACTCGCACGCTAGGCTGTTGTCCTTGCGCACCGCCCGCCGATATCGATACCGCGCACGACGGTCGCGCCAGCATTGTTGGAGGAACTACTAGGCGAGATATCGAGTCTTGCGAGTGTATATCATAAACCGGAGGAGACGTTCGTTGGACGGGGGCGCGTGGGCGCGGACTCCGTGCGCAAGGGGGATGAGTATGTGCCTCTGTTTTGCAAAATGAGGGTGATGCTTATTTTGTAGGGAGTTCTCGGCGCAGAAGGCTCTGCAGACGGTTGTGCAGGGGCAGCAGGCGGAGAATCTGCTGTAAGTGCATCCTTCATTGATTAACATGATCTCAACCCAACACGAAACAGGGACTTTGGGGACGACCTTGAGACATCCGCCGCACCCTCAGGTCTGGCCGCGCTCTCATCCCTCTCCTCAATACTCTCGTCGCCACCAGCCGGGTCAAACCAGCCAGCGGCGGGAAATGCGTCAGCCTCGGGGTTGTCGGAGAACCCGCTCGACGACTTGGTGTCAATATTTGGCAGTGCGAATATGGGGATGGGCGGGGCGGGGCCGGCGTTTGGGGGCTCGGCGTTTGGAGGCGGGTTTGGTGCGTCGCCGGTGGTACCTAAGGCGCCGGTGTCGTCGTCTGCGTTGGCGCCTCCGCCAACCGCACCCGCACAGGGAGGGCAGGAGGATTTATTAGGGCTGTTTTAGTACTGACGACGGAGAGAAGTGGGCGGCGGAGGTAATTTATAGCGGGTAATACAAATGGTCTATACAAATGCAGTATCTACACGCGAATTGGGTCACTTCAAGACCTCTTCGCGCTCGAGGACGGATTTTTCAAGTTTGATTAGGATTGTGGAGCGGGAGGGGAATTGCGTGGTGGGGGTGTTGTGGGCGGTGACGCGTGCAGGCTTCGGGTCAGTCAGTTCAGGTGGAAGGTGGAAGAGGGGAGACAACGCACGAAACCCAGACCGTCGAGGACTGCCTCAACGATCCCTGCGGTGAATGAAGAGCAACTGAGCTGGCTCATGTCTTTAGGGACAGAAATGTACCGCTCAATGAGCGGGTCATTGTCGATTATCATGTACTCGTCGGCGTTCTCCACGCTCTTCTCGATGCCGTCCGCGGGCCTGCCGAACACGGCGCGCCAAACCTGAGTGTGTATGCTCATCAGCGCGGGCAGAAAGCGAATTTCGCGCTTGGGGGTCTTGCTCGCGGCCTCTGCGCGCCAGGCCATGAGCTCAAGGACGCGCGCGCCGATGCGGTAACCGAGGGTGTTGAGACGGCGCTCGAGGTCGTTTATGCCGCTGACGCGCTTTTGCGTGTACTGGACGAGCTCAGAAAGCAGGAAGGTGAAGGCGGCTGCGGAGACATCGGGGCGTGGCTTGGTGAGGGGGCGGTCGTAGATGGACGGCCGGGTCGCAGAACTCGACGGACGGACGAGGGGGTTGGGTGTCGTCGGGATGGACGGCAGCGAGAAGCGCGTTGAGGACGCCGCCGGCGACAGGTGCTCGGCCGACGAAGCAGAGGACGTTGACAAGACCGAGATGCGGGAGTGTGGTTGGTAGGCCATTGAGGTGGTGAAGCCCCCCGAGTTCAAACGTGTGACAACATCCATTCTTTACGCGCCCGCGACGTGTCTCGCCTGGCCGAGTAAAACGCCATGAATCTCTCATTGTACAGCGTCCAGGCCTTCTTAATCCTCGACACCGAGGGTTCTCGCGTGCTCGCAAAGTACTACCACCCCAAAAGCTACCCCGCCGGCGAGTCCAAGGAGTTTTTGACTTTGAAGGAGCAGAAGGCGTTCGAGAAGGGGCTATGGGGCAAGACAAAGAAGGCGGGGGGTGCGTAGGGTCCCTTGTCGTTCGTACGACCATTGAATTCGACTTTGTAGGCGACATAATCCTTTACGACGGGCACCTTGCGCTCTACAAGCACTCCCTCGACCTCATCATATACTTCATCGCAGGCCCTTCGGAGAACGAGCTCATGCTATCGACCGCACTGAATAATTTTGTCGACGCGCTGACGCTGCTACTCCGGAATCAAATTGAGAAGCGGGGGGTGCTGGAGAGCTTGGATCTGGTCCTGCTGTGTCTCGACGAGACGATAGATGATGGGTGCGTCGCGTTGTACTTTACTCGTGTGTTGCCCCAATATGCTCACACGGCATGTAGGATTATCATGGACACAGACGCGGCCGCGATCGCCTCACGCGTGTCTCGCCCACGTCCCGACACGACCGAGATCATCATCAACGAGCAGTCGATTATGAGCGCGTACCAGACCGTCCGGGAGCGCGTCGCGCAGAGAATAGGGCAACTGTAGAATGGGGCTGCTCGTTTGTATATTTCCTCTACGTTTTGATAGCTCTCATAAAATCTCTAATCAATGCAAGCATAAAGTGCGCCAAATTTGAAGCGAAGGCGCTCCAAATCTACGATTCAGGTGTACCGCGGACGCCGGAAAGTTGCATTGAACTGCGGAGATACTAAAGAAAGACTGGAGTTCACAGCACCTGACTCCACAGCACCTTCAGAGCGCTCGACAGCTATCGTATAAAGGCCCACATCTTTGTGCTCCACTCTGCCAAAATGCCCTACCAACTGCCCCCGCCTCGCACCACACCCAGCTTTGATGAAAAAGTTCCCATCTCGTTGAAGCGTTATTTTGCGGACATCGAGGACCTCTGCCGATATCACCTCCAAAGTCCCACTCCGGCGGAAAAAATTAGCACCGCGCTCAGATATACTCCCGACGTGGACACTGAGGATTTGTGGAAGAGCTTTCTCGTCGAAGGCATGGGGTGGGATGCCTTCAAAGCCGGCATTGCGCATCTGTATCCCGGATCCGATGGCTTCCTCCGTCTCTTCGATCTAGAGTCGCGAGTCAAAGTTGCGCGGGAAAGCATATTCCTCTCCGACTCGCAAGTCGGGGAAAACCACCGGGAGTTTTCCAAGATTGCCCATCGCTTGATCGCGGCACAGACGATATCTTCGGCGGAGGCTGACGCTTACTACAAGAAGGGTATCCACCCACAGTCGTACGCTGAAATTGAGGCCGAGTTTGAGCGCACCGGGCGACATGCGGAGGTATATCCTCGCGACGAGGTTTACAAAGTCGCCTTGCGACTAACTCACGAGAGAAGACCTCCCTGGTAAGTATGAACTTGTGTTGAGTTGTTCGAAGGCTGACACTCTGTTTTAGGTTGAATTGAAAGACACGTCCGTAGTGAACGTTTCCCTATGTAAATGTCTCAGCTCTATGTCCAGTGCACTCACAATGTACAAACCATCTCGCCTTTCCTCCTGCTCTTAAGGTCTCCGCGTCCGGATGATATATTCCTCCTCCTACTAAGCTGTTGTGAGAGAGAGAGAGAATCGGTTAACGGCGCAAGCAGTACAATGTAGCTAAGATGCCGGCGTAGTAACTACGCAATAAAATAAGGGTATCGGGTGATAATAAGTATCGTCTACTGTCTGTGATTTGCGAGTCGTTCAAAGTATCCAGTCTGCGGTGGTTTCTGCGTGGCGCGGCGTGCGGGTATCTCGGGTAGAATAAGTGCAGGGTGACCTGTGAGTGAGTAGCATGGGTAGGTAGAGAGATAGAAAAAGAGCATAAGAAAATAAAAATAAAGCAGAGGGCGGCCAGAAGTGACTTGTAGCTCTGACCCCGAGAGATTTTGTGTGAGGCGTCCTGCCTCGGCACGTCCAAACGTGTGGCGGTGTTCGGCGAATTGCCGTCTTCAATCGTCCCCGTCCGACTCCTCCCCATCTGTCCCCGACTCGTCTCCCCGGTACCCACCCTCCGACCCCTCTTCCTCGTCTTCCTCGTCTTCCTCGTCGCCTCCAATAGGCTCCGGTTCGCGTCGCGGTTGCCCAGTTTTGGTGAAGGCCCCCGAGGCCTCCAAGAACTTCGCCAAGGCCTGTATCCCCTTCGCGGTGCCCAGCAACTCCGGTATCGCAAGCTGCTCGGACGCCTCGCGCAGGATGTCGCGGTGTTCCTCATACCTCTCGCATTCGCGTAAGACATGTTCCCTTGTCTGGAACCCTTCCCCGCACTGACATCCTATACCTTCCGCAGGTACGAATCTCGCGTAGTACTCACCTATGAATGCATGCCCCGTCCTGCACTGAACAACTCTCCCGTAAACCTCGCGTTTGGTGGTGGTGAAGTGCGGCTTCGGTTTCCAGGATGGCGCGATGCGGTCCGCGGGCGCGAAGCCGCCCGTAGGGTACGTTCTCTTCCAGTTCGCGGTCCACGTCTCGAGTGCCTTCTCTTTCGCGGCGCGCTTGGCGTGTGTTAGCGTGGTTGACACGTCCGCGCACCACGTCTCCGCCGCTGCCTTTGCGAGCTGGTCTGCCCGCTCGTTACCTTCAATATCTTCGTGTCCTGGCGACCAGTCGATATCGATGGTGTTCCGGGGGTCGCGCCCTAGAAAGTCCTCGACGTATCGCCTGAATCGTGTCGCGTGCGCTTGGCCCGCCGTCGGCTTGGGGTCGAATATCGCCCTCAACGCGGCGGTGTTGTCCGCGAAGAAATGGATATGCCGGACCTCGCGATTCGTGTCTGCGTATCCCAGTGCATCGCTGGCGGCCCATGCGAGGCCCGCCATCTCTGCGTCGTATACCTCCGATTTGCCGCCCATGGGCCCCTGGCGCGTAATGCATTCTGTGCCTCTGTGGTAGCCGGCGACGCCGTACCCCACACCTCTCTTTCCCTGCTCTTTGTTCTCCAGCAGTGATCCGTCGGAGTACAGGACGAGGTGATCGTCTTGGTGAAGGAATGTACTCACCTTCTCGCTGTGGGCCTCCGCCGCTTCTGCCTTTCCAATCTGGGCTTCGTTCGTATTTATGCGAACTCTTCCTCCAAAGTCCCGCGCTGTCTTCCGCCAGGGCGCGGACTCGAACGGGGTCACCGTCTCCCCCAGCTGAGGGTGGTATGTCTTCCTGGCGAGCTGCAGTAGTCTTGTCGTCTTCGGTGGTGTCTTGCGGTTCCGGTTCACTCGTTTGTGGGATGGCAGAGGCGGCGGCGCCGCCGCAGTTTCGCCGTCGCGCCAATCGCTGGGAAGTCGTTGTATGACTGGGTTCCTGTGTCCAAGCTTATGGAGTCGGGTCGCGTATCGTTCCTGAATGAGGTCTAGTGTCTGTTCCACGGGTGGGATGCACGCCTCTAGCTCGAGCGCGCGTATCGGTGTTGTGCTGAAAGCGGCACAGATGTGCCGCAGTGCTTGATTCTGTACCTTGCGTATCATGTCGGCGTGTTTTGCCTTCCCTGTCCACCATACCGGGCACGCATACGCGAAGACGGGTATAACGCACGTTCTGTACAGCGTCCGTAGGTGCTCCTGTGACAAACCCTTGACCGTGTTAGCGAGCATGCGAGAACCATTCACTTTCGAGCACGCCCTGTCCGCTAGGCTGCGGACGTGGGCATCGAAGGTGAGTTTGCGGTCGAAGAGCACCCCGAGCCATTTCAGCGTGGGTTTTACCTCTATGACGGTCACGGTCCCGTCTTCGTTTTTGATTGGGAAAGGCGGCGCGTGGCCGCCGTCGTGTTTCCATGAGTGGTGCATTCCCTCTGTCTTGTCTGCTGCAGCTGACATTCCTACCTTTTTCAGCCATTGCTGCACGAACGCGAAGAGGCGCGTCAAGAGGAAGACATTTGTGTCCAGGGTCATCGACGACTGCAAAAGCTTGCCATCGTCGACGTAGAACTTGAGGTTTGGCGCGGTCGGTCTGTCGTCCGCAGCGTTGCCCTTCTGCCATGCTTGCGCATTGCGCTCGAAGTGCTCGAGAATCTCGGCGGCGTATATCATCGCGAGTACTGGCGAGACTGGTGAGCCCTGCGGGATCCCGTTCTCGACTGGTTTCATGGCGCCGATTTTTCCGTCCAGGCATACCGCTGCTTCCCGATCGCTCAGGAAGGATTCTACCCATCTAACGATAGGCAACGGTATGCGTTTGCGCCGCATTTCGCGCAGAAGTCGTTGGTGGTTGACGTTGTCAAAGAAACCTGAGATGTCGAACGTCAGTACGGAGGTGACGAGGCCGTGGTTCCTCGCCGCTTCCACGTCCTCGACGTACGACGCGACAGCGTCAATTGTGGAGCTGTTTGGGCGCGACCCGAACTGGTTCTCGGATACGAGATGGTGCGCGCCGACCATATACGCTAGGCGTACCGCGACCACTCGTTCGATGACCTTGCCGAGACATTCCAGCAGCTGGATTAGCCGGTACGCTTTGGGGTCGGAATAGTCTGCTTTCTTGAGCTTTCGCAGGGCGACCGCGATAGACTTCTTCAGCTCTCGCGGATGGTATCCGAGGTCGACGCAACGTTTAACCAACGAGACTATCAAGTCCTCGTCAATCGCCCATGCCCGCCGTATCACCAGAAAGGAATTCTGGGATATCCCTGGGGCCTTCCCAGGGTCTTGGTCGAACAATGCCTGCCGGATCTCCTCGCGTGTTGGGGAGACGTAAGGGATGTCCTGGGGGTGCTCTTCCTCTAGGTCTGGTGGTTCGTTGTCTGGCAGCTCCGGCGGCGGCTTCATGAGCGCGTCTCGGAGCGCGTCACACTTATCTTCATGTTGTACCGCCGGTGTCCGTCCGCCTGTGCGCTTTATCGCGGGGGACGGATAATTGCGCACGCCTTCTGACCATTTTCTGAATCCCCAGACATCCTTGGGTGCGGCCTCCTCCAAAGTCTTCTGGTAAAATTCGGTCCGGGTCCTCTTGAAGAGTTTTCTGAAACGGTAAGTAGACTTTTTGATTGCCTTTATCATCACTGCGCTCATCTTGCCAGTGGCTTTCTTATGCTCCTGCTGCTGCCGGCGCAACTCGTTGCGTCTGGCGTTCGCTGCCGACAGTTCTGTGCTCCACCATTCCTTTGCCTTCTTGCTGGGTCGACGTTCCGGTACAGCTGCCGCAGTGGCGCGGGACGTCGCGTCTAAGATCAGCACAACATCTTCATCCAGTTCCGCCTTCGACCTGGGACGCGCCTCATCCTTCAGTTCTGCCCATCGTCCTGCGTGTTCTGCGATCCCGGCCTTGAACGTCGCGTCCCACTTCTCCTCGTCGATCTTGGCAAAGTTATACTTCTTACCCATCGGATTCTCGACCTCCTCCGATCCGTAGTCAATAACCCACCTCAGAGCATGGTGATCTGAGCCACTCTGCAGGGACCCGTCCACAGTCCACTCCTTTGTGGCGTCCAGCGCCGTCGCCACGGTGTTGGTGAATGTCAGGTCAATCGTCGACATCGCCCCACGCTTTGCGTGTTCGAAGTACGTCGGTACCCCTTTTATGTTCTGCAGCGTGAACCCCTTCTCTTCTGTCCAGTCCACGAACTCCCGGGTCGGCCCGGCGCACGGTCCGTTCCCGATGCCCCAGGACACATGGTATCTGTTTGTGTCGCCAGAGATTATCACTGGTAGATCCACCGGTAGCTCCAAGTTCTGGACGCGCTTGATTGCGTCCCTCCGGCGTTTCGATCCGCTCTTCTCAGAGCTGTAGAGGTTCACGATCGTCGTCGTGGGGTGCGGCGCTTGCTGCACGTCGAGCACCTGGATATCCAGGTCCTTTGCAATATCGGATCGCAGCGTCACTGTGAAGTCCCGCCGCTGCTTCACGTACGCCATCACGCGCGGGCGTTGACCCGCCTTCACCGTCCCCACTGGCAAGATGGGGGTCCAGGCGCTGTGTCCCACGGGGCCATAGACACCGTTTCCGATGTCGTCCCACCACGGCTCGCTCGTTAACATAATGTCGAAGCGGTCAATGTAATCGTTCAGTATGGTATGACTTACGTCGTTCTTTCGGTTTGTGTTCAACTGCATGACGCGTATGGGCTTGGTCTTCATACCGTACCCAGCGCTGTAGCGTTCGTCGTCTCGATGACCATACCGGTCTCCGTCTCCGAGTTGTTGGGTACGGTAGCTAGCGCCTTCTCCAAGTCCCACTTGGCGGCCTTCAGCGTGCGGCGCGCAGCATCATGCGTGAATTGTGCTGGGTGCGCCGACTGCAATGCTCGAATCTTGTCCTCGATGCTAGAGTTGTCCTCTTGATCTTCCGTCTCCAGTACTTCGAACGGGTTTGCGCTCGTGGCCGGTGTCTGCTGTTGTGTTATCGGTGCTGGGGCCCCGGCACTTACTCCTCCGCCTCCGCCTCCAGTGCCCTTGCCCACCGTCGTCCAACCTCCCTCTGTGCCGGTCTTCTTCCCGCGGCCTCTTGCGCGCGTCTTTCCGCCAGTCTCCTCCCGCTCGCGCATCACCCCAACGTATCGCGCGCGCGCTGGGCACCTGCGGTCGTTCGCAACATGGTCTCCCTGGCACTGCCCACATTTTACCTTGTCCTCCTCTAGTTCCATTTCTGTGTTTACCGTCCCGTCCGCTCGACGTCCGTGGTCCTTCTCATCATGCCCCTCGCCACACCGGCGGCATTTTGTCTCGCCTTTACATTGCTTCTCTCCATGACCGAAGCCCCAGCAGTTGTGACACTGTTGCAGCGGTGGTTTGTCCGTGTGCTTTTTAACATCACAGAATGAGCCGAAGGCCGCAACCGATTTGCGCTTGAAAAGCGCAGTAGCGTCCTCCTCGCTCCCAAGGGCAACAACGACAGACGAGACTACCTGCCCGTCTCGTACCATGTCCGCGGTTTGTTTCATCCATCGCGGCGGGTGCAGAAGCTTCATCTTCGCTAGCGCCGTGTTGTTCGAACACAATTCATTCCAAATCTCCTCGCCCGACAGGATCCTCCCGTCCGGTATCCCCGTGTACACCCCGTGTATTTGTAGTTTATGCCATGGCGTGTCCAGCCTCGTCGTGGCGCGGCCCCCACCGGCCACGACGTGGAGGAACTTCTCCTCGTGCCTCTGTAACTCCTCCGCCGTTTGGTCGTCCCGGGTGATGACTATGCAGCTCGATTTTGTGTTGTATCTGGCGGCAGCGACTTTTAGGTGTTTCGAGTCGTCATGCATTTGAAGTCGCGCGTTGATGGCGAGTACCACGTCCCGCTCGGATGGGCGTCCGGTCCCCAACGGAGTCCCTTCCAGGTTGATAATCAAACGGGTGGGGTGGTACGGCGACAGCGGTCCTCTGGGTGTCTCGACCGCCCCGGTAGGCGTTGGTTTGGGCTTTGCGGCTTTGGCGTTTGCGGGTTTGTACACGGGTCCCGTGTTGTGGGAATCCTGGGGTCCGGAGGTATTGGTCTGAATGTTGCTCTTCTTCACGGCGGGTTGCTTGGACGTCGCCTCCAGCTGCTGCTGCATGGCTGATACTTGCGCGGCCAGGCCCGCGACGGCTTCCGTAAGTTTTGTCATGTCGCCGTGTTCCTTGGGTGACGAGTCAGCTTCGGTGTGGTCTTTCGACTTACTCTCAGCCTCCGCTACACGTCGGAAGATGTCCGGGTCGAGTTTGAAAGCAATGGCTACGGCTTTGTTGACGAGATCTGTCGGCCAGGTGTAATGGTCCGAGAAGGCTTGCAGCGTCCTGAAGAGGGTTTCCATCTGGAACCTGACTACCCCCTGCAGTGTCTCCGTCGTACTTTCGAGTTGCGTGTCGAGCTCGTCGCCTCGCTCGTCCTCGCTCCCGAGGTCCATGTCTTCGTCATCTTCCTGCAGGTAGGTTAATTGCGGGATGGGGCCGTCCGGCAGCTGTTTTTTGTTGGAACGTGATGGTGTCTCCAGCGCCCTGTCCGTCTCTTGCCTCGCCCTTCCTAATCCTTTCTTGCCCGTCGACCGTTGTAATGCGTCGATTTTCCTTTTCTTTGGCGCCGGCGTGGAAGCTGACGTGTTGGATATGCTCGAGAAATCTGGGGGGACGAATTTCGCCCATTCCACCTTATCCGGCGGTAGACTCCTCCCCGAATCCATTATTTTTCACTTTTTCGCGCCTGTGAATATCGTGGGAAAGTACGAGATGGTGGAGGTCGCGGATCAAAAGTGTTGATCCTACTAAGCTGTTGTGTTGGCCTCGAATGATGTCCATACCTGCACCGGGCAAGCAGCAGACCGACGAGGGCTTGTTACTGGCGGTGGCAACCGGTGCCACTTGTTCGACATGGTGCCCGAGGTCGGGAGCTCAGGGAAGGAGTGCGAGGAGGTCATGGCAATGCTCCTCGTAGCTAATTGCTTGCATGAACAAAACTGGTTGATCTAGACTGCCAACCTGGCTAGTTTTCTTCGCCCGTTGTATGACTTGACAATGCTGTAACGTCTCGCGGCGCGAGCATATGTAGCACCATAATTCCAAGACACGCTAATGCGCAACGACTCAGGTTATGCGGTGGAAGAAATGAAAGGGATGGCCATTTTGTTGAATCAAGAAATGAACTGGATGCCAATACCCTGAGAAAACAACACACGCTAACAAGCCCGGCTTGCCTACTGCCTGCTACATACGAAAATGGCATGTCTCTTGGTTTTGTCCTGAATGACTCGCTGACGCCCTCCATAGAGACCCATCCTCTTGCAAGGTATTTTCCGTCCTGTATTCCGCGCGAAACACCCGCTAAAGGTCACTAGGTCATGAGCGCTCGCTCACTCAAATAAAATTCAATAAAGAGGGCGATTTGCTCTTCTCCTGCTCAAAAGACCACATTATCAACGTCTGGTACTCCCACAACGGCGAAAGATTGGGCACATACAATGGCAACAACGGCACTGTCTGGACTGTGGATGTTGACTGTACATCGACTCACTTTCGTTTGTGAGAAGTACGAACTAATGGGATGTGCAGCGGAATCAAGATTCCTGGTCTCTGGTGCTGCAGATAACACACTCCGGTTATGGGCCGTAGAGTCTGGCAAATGTCTTTACACCTGGGAATTTCCGACCGCCGTTAAACGGGTCGCGTTCAATGAGGATGACTCCAAAATTGTGTGCATAACGGAGCAACGCATGGGTCACCAGTGCGCGATCCGGGTCTTTGAGATTAACCGAGAGGGGGACGGGACAAATCGTGCGTCATTTATACACTCTAACCTCGGCGAGTATTTATTCCTCGCAGAGTCCGAGGAACCGTTGTATTTCTTCAACCCTATCGGGAGCAAGGCAACAGTCTGTGCGTTCACTTTGACGCCGGATGTTATTATCACCGGCCACGAGTCGGGCAAAGTCGCGCTCTTCAATGTCAAGACCGGCGAAGAGATCGAAAACAACGAGCGAGCACACAGTTCGGATGTCACGGATTTGCAGCTCAGCAAAGACCGAACGTATTGCATCACCAGCAGCAAAGACAAAATCGCGCGGATACACGACACCAAAACCTTAATGGTCATCAAGACTTACACGACGGAGACGCCGTTAAATAGCGCGGCTCTTGCACCAACACGACCATATGTACTTTACTTCCTTCGCCCATCCTCGCCATTTATCGATCGTCACATTTGCAGGTCCTTCTTGGTGGCGGTCAAGCCGCGATGGACGTCACGACCACGTCTCTTCGGCAGGGTAAATTCGAGACCCGTTTCTGGCATAAGGTGTACGAGGAGGAGGTCGGGCGCGTCAGGGGACATTTCGGCCCCATCAATACGTGCGTTCTAATATTCCTATATCTAACCCTTTCATTCTGACCTTGTTACCAGCATTGCGGTACACCCGGCGGGAACATCCTACGCGTCTGGGGGGGAGGATGGATTCATACGGCTGCATCATTACGACGATTCATACTTCAAAGCCCAGCCCTACGGGGCCGTCGATATCGAAGATTGATGTCAATGCGATGTAGCGATTTCCTTTCAGTGAGGGACATGAGATTGTGCCCGTGGGAAGGTATCTGCACATACGGCTTCGAATTCTGGGCAACAGTATTCTTCAAACTGACCTCGGACATCGCGCTATTCTGCTGACCCCGCTGGAGGGCTTCTCCCAGTCCTCGGGTTGAGTAGACTTGTTTTCCTATGGTATGATAGGCATGAGATCGTTCAGATCACGCATACTATAGATTTCCCTCGGAGTTGGAGTAGATGTTGACGTCCTATTATTGTTCCCTAAACATCGAAAACGACATCCCCGGCCCTAAACGCGGTATTGCCCGCCCAAACGCGCACAGGCACTACACACTCAACCATCTCCACTTTCACCTCACTCCATCCTTCCTCTCTCCCACCATAGCGCACCCCAACGCCGACACCGCCGGCAAGGTCGCTTTTCACCCCGTCATACCCATACGGGTCCTCCTCCTCTGCCCCATCCCCCTCCCCATCCTCGTCGTCAAAATCATCTCCATCATGATAGTCCCCGTCCTCCCTCCCCCCCAGGAAGCTCGCTGCCAAAAACGCGCCCCACCCGGCCGCCTTCTCTGGCTCCCTGGGCGAACTGGGACTCAACGGAGGGAGAGGCACGCGCTCCATAACCCCGAGTCTTCCTGGCGCCCGCCAGGAACTTCCCCAAGCGCCGCGGCCCCCTGTACTGTCATCGTCCCCATCGCGCACGAGTCCCTTGGCGCGCACACCCTCTGTGCCCGGATCGCCCTCCTCCCGCGCGACGCCGACGAGTAGACATAGCCGCACCTTCCACTCGAGCCCGCCCGCACTCCCACTCGCACCGTCCCCTGCGACAATCCCAAACGCAGGGCTCCCGTCGCTTGGGATATCAAGCGCGAAACCGAGGCGTAACGTCCCAAGGACGAATCTATGGTGTTCCGTCATAAGTAAGTCGGACACTGATAACATCGTACTTGCGCACCGCGAATGATGCTCCGCATGTACGCGACGCAGATACCGCGTTGTCGTGGGCGTACTGGGCGGCACCGCAAGCACACTCGGCAGCGATTCATGTGCTTCCAGCAGCGCCGTCAGCTATACCGCAACGCTTCAGCTTCCACCTGTAAAGGTATACAGAACCTCCACGAACCTGCAACACCCTCCCCCTCCCCTGCCTCCAATTCACCTCCACCACCCCACTCACTGTCTCCCCGAGCCGGAACGCACTCTTCGGGAATGTGAGCACGGCGACGGTAACGCCGTCTTTGGTGATGTCGTATGACACTACCCAGTAATCAGCTTCTGAATGAATCGGGAAAGGAGAGAAGACACGCACCCTTCTTCAAATTGCGCGTCAATACCTCCACCGCCTCCCGACACCCACTCAGCCCGCCTCCTCCAACATTCGCACTACCCAAACCCTCCTCGCTCAACCCATCTCGATCCCCATCCTCCCCCAGCCCGGAACTCGCTGACCCCTTCGCCAACAACCGCGCGGCATACTGCGCAAGCTCCTCCACGCTCCCTTGTTGCGGTGGTGTTTGCCGCTGCACTTTGGACGATACAGAAGTAACGAGCGTAAGGCCAGTAGCAGCAGCAACATGTTGGTGCTCGATGACACTGGGTTTCGGTGGCTCCGGCGCGTGTTTCGCTTTCGCGTCCGACGGGGAGTGAGAGGACGACGGTGTTCTTGGAGATGCGCCGGCTATCCGCCTTGCAACAGGCCACATAAGGTCGTATGGGCGGGCAGGCCGACCGACTGGGGTATCACTAAGTAATCAGAACCCACAGACCGAATCCACTCACCCCCAACATACCCATAAACTCGTATTGGCACCTTCATCACGCTGCTCCTACTACTGCTCGCGCCGCCATTCACACTGGACGCTGCACGACACGCCCCCACAACCAACTCGTAGGAGAAGCGCAAGGTGCGACCCTTGAACGTGGGCGGGAGATGTCCGGGAAGGAGCAGGGTATAAGTGTCTGCGGATTGGATCTTAGCGTGGTGCTCGATCAACGCGAGAGAAGCGAATGGGTGCGTATGAAGCTTGCGTGGAATTGGGCCAAATTGGAAAGGGAGAGATAGGAAACTGAACGACGCTAAAGGAGGGAACTCACAACTTCTACTCTCCCCCGGCCCCAGCGCCAAGTCGACCGCCAACATCTCGGGAGGCACCTCGAGTGTGGGCACTGGTGCCTCGGGATCCGCATCCGTCGAAGTAATATTGCCTGCCACACTCGCAACGCCCACATCCCCGCCTGCACCGGCAATTCCATTCGTCGATGTCGGATCTGCGCTTGACCGCCCCCAGATACCAGCACTAATCGCTCTCAACCCTGCCGAGAACGATGATGACCTCCGATGCTGCGGCGGGCGCCCCTGGCCACTCGTCCCTCCCAACCCAAGGCCACCGACACTCCCAACGGGACTGGCCGCCCCAACTAATAAACTGATACTCCCACCGCCCCGCGCTCCCGTCGCACTCCGTCGTAGGCCGTCCTTCAAGGTGGAGAGCGCAGGCAGAGCAGCGTTAGCGAGCGGCGCGAGTACCGCGCGTCCTGAGAGCGCGGCATACGCATAGAGGAGGAGTTCCGTGTTGGGTGGGTAGGTGGTATTTGAATTTGGGTCCAGATTATGTCGGAGGAACGACTTCGCCGTGGCGGTGGGAGATATGGGTGAAGACGCAGAGGAGGGATGCCCCATCCCTATCCCGGGTGCGTTGCGTCGCGGTGGGTACGCACCTCCCACGGGCGCAGATACGCTAGCGCCGCTCATTGGCAGCGGTTGTGGTTGCGGGTGGCCTACAGTTATAGTCGGTCGCACTGCAGGCGAATTTGGCATCGCGGGCGTCGGCGGATACGGATAAGCACTGGCTGCCGCCTCCGCAATGGGGTCGAGCGCAAGGGAGAAGGTGCTGCTTGAGGCGCTCGGGGTGTACGCTCCGCTTGTACCACTCGTGCTCGGACTAATGGGGGATGTGATGATTTCCTGCAGCGGTATTGAGTGACCATCGAGAACGGACTGCTTGCGGGCGTGGGGGTGGGACGCGGCGAGGGGGAGGGTGTCTGAGCGGTCGCGGAGGCGCGAGATCGAAGAAGGCAGGGTGGTAGAGGTTGGGGCTATAAAGACCATTAGCGAGAGCAAAAAAAAGTCGACAGGCAGAGTAGACACACATTCCGGCGAAAACGATGCGCTCCGAGGTGTGTGCGGCGTCCCACCAGTACCCCTTCCACCCGTCAAAGGAGAGTCCAAGTCCAAGTCGGGCGGCGCGATGCTGACGGACAAGGATTTCGCGAGCATTTTCTTGCGGCGGAGCTCGACCAGCGCGGGGAGACTGGCGTCCTTTCCCTCCTGCGCAGAGGATGATGGAGGCACGGCAGATGCGGACGAGGAAGAGGAGGACGAGGGGCCCGTCGGCGAAACAGCAGCCGTTGTCCGGCCAATCAAGCCTTTCCTCCCCGGTCTCCCCCCGTCCTCCCTTGCCGGCGGCGCATGCGGCACCGCGGTCCGGGGCGTTCTGGGCGTGCCAGGGGACGTTGGCGGGCGCGCAATGGGGGCGGAGCTGATGGAATGCGCGTTACGCCTATGTGCGCGGTGGGGGGACTGGGAGTTGGCCTGTGATCCTGCGCGGGGGCGGGCGGGGTCTGGCAGGGGGGAGCGGGTGTTCGTGAAAGTTATTGTCACGGAGAAGGGTTCGCCGGCGAAGTAGGAGGATTGGGAGGGAGTGACGACTATGCGCACTGCGGCGTCGGCGTCGGCGTCCGCCATTAGGGCGAGTGAGAGACAAGTTCAGTGAAGAGCAGCAGCGCAAGTCCCAGCTAGTTTTGTATTGCGGCAGTCCACAGTTTGAACCCACGCGGGCAAGGAGAGTCGGGTACCCGGGAGTGTATTCGGGGCGCGCTGAATCCCTTCCGGCAGCGTATACCTGAGAATTGGCCCGGGACGCGTCGAGGTTCGGTACAAGCCACGTCGGTACGAACTTTCCCACACCAATTTAACCGAGAGCAAAACTTGTGTTTTATTCTGCTTTATTTCTTTGGAGCACAACCAACTAATTTGTACTCGAGCTCGACAAGACGGAATGGCAATATTTTTCTGGATGTTTTAGCTGAGAGTCGGGATCAAAAGAGGTACAAGGTCACACCGTCACGGGATTTGGGACGCGTACACCTCTGCTCTATCCCACCATGGCTGTATTCTCCCCCCCTGGCTTCGACTTTTCCAACCAGCTACGGTACCCGCGCCACTACCCTGCTGGCACAATACTTATTCCATCCCAGAAACAACTTTATCGCGGAGAAGGGCCTGCCGCTACCAAAAGCAACAAGTACCGGAACGACCATCGTCGGCTGTCTCTTTGAAGACGGCATTGTGCTCGGCGCCGACACTCGTGCGACGGAGGGGCCTATCGTTGCTGACAAGAATTGCGAGAAGGTGCGCGTCGGCGCGTGGCTCGTGGTACTGCGTAACTCACCTGTGGATCTGCAAAGATTCACTATATTACCGAAAATATCCGCTGCTGTGGTGCGGGGACCGCCGCCGACACCGAGTTCACCACGGCGCTCATCTCGTCTAATATGGAGATGCACTCGCTGTCGACAGGTCGCAAGCCGCGTGTCGTCACCGCCATGACTATGCTGAAGCAGATGCTCTTCCGGTGCGTGCAATCGCTTGCCTCTGGGTGCTCATATCAACTGGGCTTGTGCGATTGCATAGATACCAAGGCCAGGTCGGTGCAGCGCTGGTATTGGGCGGCGTTGACGCGACGGGCCCGCATCTCTTTACGATTCACCCCCACGGCTCGACAGACAAGTTGCCGTATGTCACCATGGGCTCCGGGTCTCTCGCCGCCATGGCCGTCTTCGAGTCTGGCTGGACTGCCGGCATGACGGTGGGCCTTGCTTCCCTTATTTTTCCCTTCTTCATCTGCTCATGCCACACAGCGCGCCGCCGCCCTCCAACTCGTCAAAGACGCCATCTCTGCCGGTATCTTCAACGATCTCGGCTCTGGGTCCAACGTTGACGCGTGCATTATCACCGCCACGCACACCGAGATGCTCCGCAACGTCGAGATGCCCAATGTGCGCGTGCAGAAGGAGCGCCAGTACGGATTCCGCCGTGGCACCACTGCCTGGAAGAGCGAGGAGATACGGAATCTCATCGTTAGCGAGGAGGTGACGATGCTGGGCGGTGGGGATGAGATGGATACGACATAGCGTTGAAGATTAATCTCATCGGTTTCCTCAATTCCGGTTCCATTAAATAGAAAGGGTAAGCAGTACAGGCAAAACAAAGCGCATACAAAAGAGAAAAACGCAAATATGATGTGAAGGAAAGAAAATGTAGAGCCGACTAAACATTGAAAAAGGGCTGCTCGTTCTGTTGTTGTTGTTGCTGCTGGCGCGCAAACGGATTGTGGCCCGTCTGCTGCGCAACGATAGCTCGTCCAGCTTGCGTGTGCCCGTACCTGCGTTAAAAACCGTCAGACTCGCAACGACGGAGGAGCCAATAGCCTCAAAACGCACCTCAGCGCACCGGTATTCCCGAATGTGTCCTGCCCATCTTCGCGGTTCGCAAACAGACTCGCGAGGTGCGTGTTCTCCCCGTCGTTCACCTTGACCTTGAACTTGGGTCCGCCGGGCTGCTGCGGCTGCTGTTGTTGGACGGGGCTGGGACTTGGCTGGAACGACGGTTGCGATGAGGACCCGTTGTCGTACGTCCCCGGCAGATTGAAGGACGGCGGCTGCTGTGTCGAGGGGGAGAAAGAGGGAAGCGGCGGGGGTGGAGCTTGCTGCTGGGTTTGGGCGAATGGGTTGTTGTTGCTGTGGCGCGGCGTGAGTAAGTACGATAAGTAAAGGAACGGACGTATAACATACCCAAATCCAGTCGGCTGCGGGACGAGCTGCTGCTGCTGCATCATCTGCTGCTGGCGCATCCAGTCGTCCTGTTGCTGCTGCTGCATTTGTTGTTGCTGGAGCATTTGCTGCTGGCGCATCCATTCCTCCTGTTGCTGTTGCTGAAGGAATGCCTGCTGCTGTTGTTGGCGCATGTACTCGGCCTGATCGTTGATGTTACACAGGCAGGGAGGTATCGACGTGCAAACGAACCTCCATTTCCGCCTGCTGCTGATAGGGGTTGAAGGACGTAAACTGCGGCTGGATCATGGTGTACTGCGGCTGGAGTTGTTGCTGCTGTGGTGGCGCGTCGAGGAACGGGAAGGGGTTGTTATTCACGGGTGGCGGGCTGCGCTGGTGATCAATTGGGGAGAGAGGCATAGTGGGGAGAGATCGCACAGTTGCTGCTGGTCGTCGAAGAGAGCACTAGCGTTGCTGGCTTCTGCCGCACGCAGTCTCGCCGCCTCCTCCTCCTCGCTCAGCTTGAGCGCCTGGATAAGGTCCTTCTCCTCCGCCGTCAGCTGATCCTGCCGCAGACTCTTCTTGCTCTCCTCGATCGCTCGCCGCATCTCATCGTCCCCACCGCCACCGCGCCTGCGCCCGTTCTCGTCCGGCCGGTTTGCATGCGCGGCCTCATCGAACTCGCCGTCTTCACCCGCACCTTTCACCATGCGCTCCCGCATACTCGCGCGCGCACGGCGCTCTGTGCGCAGACGGCCCTCGTCCTGCAGGAGACTGGTGATGTCTTTTGCCTTGGCGCGGACGTTCCCGCCCTGGTCTTTGCCATCCTCGTCGACGTACTGAAATTCCTTGAGGGTCTTGATGACATAGAGGTTGTCTTTGAAGTAGATAATAACGTTTTCACTGCCCTGGTGCAGCAGATAGTCGAGTAATGTCAGACTCTGTTTCAGAGTCAATAAGATATCAGAATAAGTACCGACCTGGGCGCACCTTGAATACGTGGCGCCAGTTCTTGCCCTTGTCGTTGAGGCGTTTGTCGAGCATCTCCATAATCTCGACAAAGTCGCCCTGGTTGTAAGTCATTTGCGCAATCTCGTTCATCTGAGTCCCGCTCGGTCCCCAGGGGTCGTTGGACGTCGCATCGCGGACTTTTGCTTGCGTGTCCGAGTAACCCTTGGTGTAGTTTTTGACGACCCGCACCGCGCCCTTGCCAAAGTGTTGCATCGACGGCGAGGAGAGCTGCTGCGGGCGTGTTTGTGCCAAGTCGGCGCCAAACAATCACATCCAGCCGACACTCATCTCACAAAAAATACAATTCGCCTCGTCTATTCAGTACTACGCAGGTGTTGAAAGCATATTATCATATTGTGGGCGATAATACATAGCGAAGGCATGGACAAAATGAGAAAGAGGTAATCACTGCGAGAACAAAGCAGTCTGTTAGAAATGTGCTTGGAAAAGCCGACGGTGAACGCACGAAAGTAAGAGCCGCGCCCTTTGTCTTCTTCTCACCACCGAGCTCGAAGCTGTGGAACGTCAGCGCAAGCAGAACGAGAGTATGGGGTACGTACTGTTTGCAACGCTTGAGCGACATTTGCATTTTGTACTTGCACACCGTGCATTCCAGTCGCAGGACGACCTTCTTCGTGGTCTTTGCCTATGAAACATCGCAGAACATCAGGAAACCGAGTACAAGAAGGGCGGAGGATGGAGGGACCGCGCACCTTCTTGTGGAAGACGGGCTTCGTCTGGCCACCGTACCCGGACTGCTTCCTGTCGTAACGGCGCTTGCCCTGGGCGAATAACGAGGCCTTGCCGGTTTTGTATTGCGTCACCTTGTGCGGGCTGCAAGACGGATTGGATGAGTTGATGTGATAGACGGAGGGACCGCGGCGGAGACAGCAGCGCATCGATGCAGGTATTCGGCGCGATCGCGATATCGCAATGGCGAGTGCAGCGGATGGGTCAGTACGAAGGAAAGGCGACCTACGTGTGCTTTTTGCAGGGCTTGCCCTTGCAGTCTAAGCCGCCCCAATAAAATTCTCAGCCATCACTCCGCAAAACCCTCTGCTGCACTCACAAGTCCGGCGAGTCCTGTAAACGAGGATCAGTAGGGTGCGGATGAGCAGCACAGTATGAACGCACTTGGGGATGTTGACCATCTTGCTGGCGACGACGAAAGGCGAACGGTGGATGCGGTGGTACTGGCCAGCTACTGATCGAGATCACACGATGCCGCAAGAAGCCGGGAAAGGTGTTACCAAGCAGTTACAAACACCAGTAAGTTCGTAAGTTCAGTCGAGTTCTCCCCCGCCCTTGCAAGTATTGTACCAAGTTGTAGGGAGCCAATGGTCACAGTAACGGAGGGACATTGTGCTGCATATTTTCCAGTGGCACTCCAATGGAGTGCTTAGGCACTCCTGGGCGCTTTTTGGCACTCCGATGGAGTTCATCACTTCGGAGTGCGTTGGCGATCACTCCAAAGGAGTGGTCGTCCGCCCACTCCCCCCGCCGGCACTCTATTGAAGTGCTCTTTGAATCACTCCCTATCCAGGCACTCTTTTGAAGTGTCCCTGCAACCAATCCCAGACAGCTCACTCCACTGGAGCGCATTCAAAGCACTCCCCAGCGGTGCCGGCCTTTTCTCGGCCACTCGGCCATCGAACTCGCGTAATCCAAGCTGTTGGTCTCTGTTGGTGGACCGATCACAGCGCTTAACTTGCTCTTCATCGACACCCACTCAACGACACGGTCACTCCGCTTGACCCTGTCAACGCCGCTGGATCCTTCCACAATCTACCTCTTTATCAACATGGGCCCTCTACTATTCATCTCGGTTACCCTTGGGGCGGCGCCTCAATCGTGCGACGACGACAACTTGGACAACGATGACAACGAAACTCGGTCGATGAACCTGTATCTCTCCTGTTTCTGACAAAAACCCTACCTCGCCAATTCAAGCTCTCCAATCATGTCTGTCTAACCTCCGCCCCCACAAGCATTTCCCTCTGGCAGCAACTTTGCTGCGGATCTCCTGGCAATCCCTCTCTCCACCTCCATGCCCAACAGCCGCACACGAAAAATCCTTGCGAATACGCAACAGATATTTCCTGCGCGGCTAAAACGGCCCGGCTCTTCGTGCTCCCCGATTTTGTGAGCTGACAAAGCTCTGCTCACAAGTTTGGGGAGCACGAAGCGTGACCCTTCCTTCTTCCTCCCGAAACACATGACCGACAAAAAGCACTGCTACTGCAAGCCGACGTGCGGCGAGCTTTTGTCTGCGCGCGGCCAACGACGTCACTACCAGCTAGGAAACCCTCTCGAAAGGCGTCAATCGGTCTCGCCGACGCGTAGTGAATCTGACAATGATGCGATGCGTGTGGATCCCAACTCCCCCGTCTTCAAGGCCGCCGAACTACTGCCAAATTCCTCGCACAGGCGTACACCATCCCCGACTTGCGAGGAAGTAGACGAGGATGTGGAGGACGAGGACGAGGACGAGCATGAGGATGATGACGAGTCGATGTCTGATGCGGAGGAGAGTGATGTGAGCGATTTGGAGCTCGACGAAGACAATGAATGGGACGACTTCGACAAAGAACAGGACCGCGTGGATGTCGTCAGTCGTGAAGAGATGATCAGGGAACTGGAGGAAATGCTGGGCCCAGATGAGGAGGCGGAGTTATGGGACATCCGTGCGTATAAACATTGATGTATCATCGAATTTTTCCTTATTGTCTCCAGGCAACCATATTTTGACCCCGGGCGACCTCGACAACATTCGTGCCTTCCGCCTGAAGATGCTGTCGACAATGCCGTTGCTTGCATTCGCGCAGATGCGCTACGCCTTCCGACACAAGTTAGAAATCGGCTCGCACTGGGTTATGATTCACCGCGTCGCCATCCTCTCCGGTATTGAGCCCCAGTGGTATGACTGCTGCGTCGATTCGTGCATGGCATACACTGGAGAGCACAAAGACTTGACAGAGTGCCCATACTGCTCACAGCCGCGCTACGCATCGGATGGTCGTCCACGCTGTCTCTGTTACCTTCCCCTCATCCCACGCCTCACCGGCTATTTCTTGAGCCCCAAGAAGGTCGAGCAGCTGCTGTATCGCCACAAGTACGAAGCAATCCCTGGAGCAAGTTCCGACGTCTTCGATGGCGAGCACTACAAAAATCTCCGCAAACAGAAGGTTGTGGTCGACGGCCAAGAACTGCGCCATCGGTACTTTTCTGGCAGGAACGACATTGCATTGTCGATCTGCACAGACTCGTATCTTCTGTTCGAACACCGACGCAAAGGCCCCTCGGCGACACCCATCTTGGCGAAAAATTACAACATTTTCCCCACCACTCGCACTCATCTCGACGACTTGATCTGCTGTGGAGTCATTCCCGGGCCGAAATCTCCCAAGGACCTTCGTAGTTTCCTGGTGCCGCTCAACAACGAGTTAGCGCAGCTCGCAGTGGGCGTCGAGGCCTTCGATTCTTTGACGCGCGAGGTCTTTACCCTCCACGCCTATAATCTATTCGGACATGGCGACATCATCGCGGTCGAGAAGATGATGAACATCAAGGGCCATAACAGCTTCAGCCCCTGCCGTTCCTGCCAGATGAAGGGTGTTCGAAATGCAGCTGGCGGCGATAAAATCTACTCCATTCCGCTCTCTGCACCACGCGATGACGACAACGACCAACCGGCTTCATGGGATCCCCACCACCTACCGCTACGCACACACAAACACTGTGCGCAGCTTATCAAGGAGATCGAGGACACCAAAGCGGCGGCAGAGGTAGAACGGCTCGCTGGACGTCCCGGGCGTGCCAAACGACTCACTGCTCACGCGGAGCGGCTGGCGAAACACCACGGTATCAAAGGTCTTCCCGCTCTACGCCGGGTGGGCTCGATGGACCTCTCGCGCTCTTATCCGTGGGATATAATGCACCTCTTCTTTGAAAATATCATTCGCAACCTGGTGAAACTGTGGAGCGGCAAGTTCAAGGGCCTCGACGTCGGAGACGAGGACTATGAGCTGTCGGCAGAGGTGTGGGAGGAGATTTGGGAGGAGACGGAGGATATACCGGCAAGTTTCGCGCGTTCGCTTGCCGCGGGCTCGAGTAAATTCACGGCTGAGGCTTGGTGCTTTTGGTTCGTTTATATGGCGTCCGCTCTGCTCAAAGACCGCTTCTCGGACCCCAAGTATCACAAACATGCTTGCGAGCTTTCCGAGATCATTAAAGCCTCCCTGCAGTTTGTGATTCCGTACAAGCAGATGGACGAGTTGGAGGTGCAAATAATCAATTGGGTGGAAGACTATGAGCGGTATGTTTGTTCAACTTTCCATCTCGTTTGCGCTCTCACTAAATTACTTGACCAGATTCTACTATCAGTACCGCGCTGATAGGTTGTCCATCTGCCTCGTCGTCGTCCATGGTATGTTGCATGTTGTTCCCGACATGTGCTTCTGTGGACTGTCGTGGACGACATACACCTTCTACATGGAACGCTACTGTGGATTCCTGAAGGCCGGTCTGCGCTCGAAAGTTCACCCATGGGCTAATCTCAACAATCGCATCCTCAACTATTCTTATCTTGAACAACTCGGTGTTCACTATGACCTCGCCGATGAATTGGAGGTTTTTGGACGACGCAAGCGGGGTCTTGGTGAGTTCGATAAAATATACCCACATTGTAAGCACCATAATTTATCGTGGTTGTCGCCGCTCATCCCATTCTAGACCCGCACACCATCCTTCAAATCCCATGCCGCAAAACAAATGTACCCGATGATCCCCTTCGACGCAGAATTGCCGGCTACTTCGCGTCTGTGCTCGCAAAACCTCTGAACACCTTTCTCCCATTCCTTCCAAAGATCATGATTAGTTGGGGCAAGGTTCGGATTGTGGATGGGGACCGCATACACAGCGCCTCCGCATCCAGAAGCGGCCGTAATCCAGAACGCAACTCATCATATGTTCGGGTAAGTGCTCTGTTCTTATCCTTGATCGACTGACGACTCACGCGCATTTGCAGTACGAAGTGCAGGTCAAGGTTTCCGAAAGAGTAGGGGGGCGTGCTGAAACTCGATGGCGGATGCAGGTTTGTTACGGGCGACTCGAAGAAATCCTTGTTTGTCAACTGCCGCAAGGGACACGTTGGGGTTCATTTTCTGGCGAGACGCGCCTCCTTGCTGTGATTACACCTTGTGTCACCGAGGGCAAGGATGCCACGCAGGAGATTGTCTCGTATCAGCGCATAACTGCATCCATAGTCACCAATATCGAGACAGTCCTGGCTGTCGTCGGTCGTGTCGAGTCGCGAGGCAAGTGGACGATTATTGACAGAAGCGGCGGCGTAGTAAAGCCCGAATTTGTACCGTCTGTCGATTTGGTAGACGAGGATTTGTTAGAAATGGCAAGGCAATAGAGTTCTCGGTTTCTGATTTCTTCAGGGTGTAGATACTTGAAAGAGAATTTGTTTTGAATTTTACCGGTGATTAAACGCGTCGGTCACAAGCGCATGCATCACGACGTCACACCTCCTCTTCCCCTCTCCCATCATGTCCGACTTTGACCGGGACGAGATCCGCGCACTAAAAAAGGTGGTGGCCGAGCAATCTATACAGCTCAGTGCGCCAAGACTCGGTCCCTGAATACACTGCCTGATCAAAACCACAGAGGACAGGCGGGCAGAAGCAGTGGTTGCAATTTGTGTACTTCCATGCTCCTCGACCACGACAAGGAGCGCTACAACCGCCAGTTGGTGTGTACTTGCCTCTCGGCGCCTTTATGTTTTTCTGACCTTCGACAAAGCTGATTGTTCGGCACTACATCAACCGCTTTCTCAAAACCGGTAAAAAGAGGTCTCTTGATCCGCTACCATCATGTCTGATGGTAGAGGAAATTCGCCACCCATAGCGCAAGAGAGGTTGAGGGGTGCAGCTGAGCGCAGGGGGGACCCCTGGGTCCCCTCGGTGGTAGGCCACATCCTCGAACCTAGTTATAGCCCCCCGAGGCGCCTCCCTAGTCGCCCCGTCGACGAGAGTCCCAAATACAATTGGAGACCACGCCTTAGGCGCCCGGAAATAACAAGAGCAAACCTCGTTCTGCTCTTTACTTCCGTGATCGACTCCCGCCAACCTCGCGACTAGGGCCAGAAATGCGCGAAGACGAGCCTTTCAGCAACTCACACAGCGGGCAGCGCCCCCATCTCTGAGACCCACATCAACTCCGTGCAATGGCCGAGCTCCGACGAGACAAACATCCATCTAGACACGGAATCGATGGCGAGAACCACGAATACCTGTCCCATGACGGCCAATCTTTCGGTCCAAGCAGAAATGCCAAAACCACAACAATCCGACGTGATTAGCGAGGCGCAGAGCGCGAAAAAGGCGAGGATAAGGAACACACGAGGCGAGTAATCACCTTTCTAGGCTTTCTTTTTGTTACAACGAAGTACCGACAGGGACAAACCTCGCCACGATGCGTGTATAACAACAGACAGTCTGGGAAGATGTCTTCACCAGACCTAAATGTCCAACCGCAAACTTTCCACTGCCGCACCCAGAAAGCGCACAACGCCGATACGCTCGTCGACTCGCAATACGCCCAGCACGAGCCCCGCGCCCATGACCTCCCAGGAAGAATCCAGTACCACCCCTGCGCGCAGCGCGCCGATCATCGAGGAGCTGACGGCCACACCCTTGGTCGAAACCCCGACGCCAGGAAGCAGGACTGGAGCGCGTCCGTCTATAGTCCAAGGTATGAGACTACAGACAAAGCTTGCGCAGAGACTTACTATCAAAGTAGAGGAGGATGAAAGTAACATCTCCACCGTTGATGGCCACTCCAACGTGGTCGCGCAGGAAGACAGCGTTCTTCCCGACTGTGTACGGAGCCCCGCCCCCTCGAGCCCGTCCAGGATCCCGATCACCCTCATGGTCATAGCGGCGCATGACAAGATCGTACGCGGGAGTCCGCCCCTCGAGGACGCCTCACCACCCGGAGACGACGAGGCCGCCCCGAGTGCAGACGCCGAGGCCCCGCCCCCCGTTGACAAAGGGAAAGGCCGCGAGGACAGCACCTCCCCCTTCCTTGTCCCCGTCGGCACAGTCGCCCAACCCCGGGTGCGCTCCAGGACCTCAACCGTCGAGGAGATCGATTACGACCTGAACCCCCAAGCACGATCGGAGTGGGAGACGGACGACCCCATCGCCTCGACCGGTAAGTTCCTTGGTCAATTTAGGTGAACAACATCACTTACCTCGTTTGCCACGATAAAGAAATGGACGTCGAGTTCGCGGTGACCACCCAGGAGCAGCGCGACAACAAAGATTTCTTCGACTCGGCAGTCCTTGCTGCAGGGAGAGCAGGGACCGCTGATAAGCAGGGTACTGAAACACGCAGAAATGCGCGCTTTTGGTATACATAACTCAGCCTCACTTGCCTGGATTCATACGCTTGACGTGTAGAATGACATTAGGAAGGATTTTCAACACTTAAGTCGCGACGCAGCGTGTTGCGACTATCTAAAACCAGAACTTCACATACTGGTTTAAGGCAAACGGACGGCACGCACGGACTCTCAGAGCTTGCTGAGCTCTGAGACTCGACTATAGGCATCCTAGTATCCTTAAGGTCCTCCCTGAATATTAGTGTGATTTTACCGCACATATGGACCAGCTGGAAACAGTTTTGGTGGAATTGTTTACTAGGGTTTAAGCCCAGGACGCGACGCGACTGGTCACGTGACCTCGCCAGCTTCGGCCGAGGGCCTAAGTCAAAGTCCGACTTAGGTTCAATATTGATGATGGGTCAAACTTGGCAACCAAGAACCCGAATAAGGACAATATGGGTATCCTCAGGAAGCTACGACCTAGCTCTACCTAAATATGCCTATACAAAGGATGGGACGGGCGAGTTTAAGCTCTCAGAGGCTTAAACCACTTGTTCGATATTAATTCAACTGAGCGATCGGTTGGAGGGGTTACTCAACAGGAACCTAAGGGGTTGACAGATATTAATTATAGAAACTGTATACTATTAATCGCATGTGAATAGGGCAAGGGCAGCGGGACGGAACGAAGGGATACCCGGCGTAGAATAAGCTAGTATGTGTAATATGTTTTGAGCAGTATATAAGGAGAGTAGTTTTAGTGTAGACGGTACTGAATTCCCCGCACGAGTAGACGCGCCTGATAAGCCGCTACGAACAAAGGGATTCAGGCTCGTTTCTACTAAGGCTTCTCCGGTTGGAGTAGTTTGATATTGAACGAGTTTTGCTTCGAATTTGAGACTTAAGTCTGAACCAACCACAACAACAACCTTTAACGGCGGCAGGAGAACAACGGGCACCGACGTGTGATACTTTTGGCGGCAGGAGAACAACGGGAAAACGACGAGTGATACTAGTGGCGGCTGGAGAACAAAGGACACATTTTGGGTTGAAGGGACTTAAGTCCGAGTTGGTTGATTTGAGAGCATTTGAGAGCACACTATAAGCTGGGAGGCTTCAAAATTCCACAAACCACATAAACGACGTTAGGACTCTGTCCAGCGGAGATTCGGGCACATTGCGAACGCGAAATACAGAATCAGAACTCGGAAATTGGAGTTGAACTTTACCTTGGTCCTCGTCCTTGGAAGTACACTCGTGTAATCTTGGACAAGCACATTACTCGTCGGAAATAGACCTGTTAAGCGCAGGGGTGTTGAGTGTTGAGTGTTTAGTAGTAGTTTAGTTGGGATCTCTTACTTCACAGTAAGATATCTGACGAGCATTGCTGCTGAGTAGTTTTAGCATTTGTAGCATTCTTAGGCCTATTCACCGAGCACACGTTTCATCTGGAGCCCACTGCGAGGGGACCAGAATTGCGTCTAAAAGTTTAGAGGAATCTAACTCGGAGACTACAGTACACGAAGGCACAGGAACACCTTCATTTTGGGAAAGATCAGGGACTAGAACGTCCGAGAACTCAAAACAGACCTCTAATAGGAGTTGGCAAGGCGCGGCAGCTAAAGCTCGAACTAAAGCTGCGGAAGCAACTTCTGCACGAAAAACAGCATACAGAAATTGACAGAACACGAGTGCCTCTACTTCCAGACGGGAGTTAACGTCTGAAAGCGAAGAGGGAGACGACCAGAGACCCACACAACCTGAGACTACCATCTCAGCTTTATCCGCAACGATTTCAGACTCGTTGGAAGAGCAGATTGAACCAGCCACTTTAGTGACTGTGTCAACACAAACCGACACTATAGTTGAACCACCCGTTGTGAATAACAACATGGCTCAAGAAAGCAAATCCTATTTCAAGATACCTAATTCATGGGACAATAATAGTCCGAAGTTCGATGGGAAATCGGCGGCTGGCCTTAAACGCTTCATTAGACAATGCAAGTCTATTATTGAGCAGGGCAAGATCACAGAAGATAAAGACAAGATCCTTAGAGTCCTCGAGTATGTGGACAAGGATGAAATTAGAGAACAGTGGGAGAGCCTCGACGGTTACGTCAAAGAGGATTTCGACCAGTGGATTGAGGAAATTGAGGAGTTATTTCCTGAGTTAGAGGATTGGGAGGTTGGCTCGGTAGAGAAGCTTAGGCGTATCTGCAACGAGAACAGGGGAATAAGCAGTAGTGACCTGGGGCAGCTTAGGCGGTTCGCGAAAGCTTTTATGGTGGAAGCCACTAAGCTGACGACAGACCCGCCTGCGATTTCGAACTCGCAGCTGGTCACTTACTTTGAAGGGACGCTTACTGTTGAATTTGCGGCCTCTGTGAGGTTGCTTCGGAACCAGATAACGTACTTCACCCATGTTGCTCCTGGGGCTAAGGAAAAGTCTGGAGCGGACGGGCCTGTGAAGCGGCGAACGGATAAGCCTCCTATCAAGGATGTTATCGGGATTGCGTTAGCTATTTCTGAAGGGAGTGGTCAAAATGACGAAGGAGAGCACAATGACTTCTTAAGCTCAGGGCTTACTCCCAGAACCACCGTGAATGAGGTAAAGGGGATTAAGAAGGAGTTGGACTCAATGACGTCGGCCATAGCCCAGGAGTTGGCTAAGATGAAGGACACGATGGTGGGTCAAGAGAAGCGTCTCAAGGAGAGCATAACTCAGGCCGAGAACTCGTTCAAGGCCAACCTTAATCAAGTAGTTAAGGATGCGCCTGGGCACGCACTCACTCCGAGGAATGGGAACTCTGGGGATGTGCGGCAACAACAGCCACCTCCTGGAGGACCGAGAGACACGGGTTGTCATTATTGTGGGGAACCGCATAGGATCGCCGAATGCGAGTATAAGTTTGAGCATATTGACATGGGATATATTTCGTTCGACAACGGATATATGAGGCTGGGGAATGGGTCGTTTATACCTAAACTACCAGTTGACCGTGTCAGGAAGCTCAGAGTTGATGATTTCTACGCTGCTCAGGGTAAACCTCGAGGAAAGCCCTTAAGGGACTCTCAGGCGCAGAATGTTCAACAATTTGTTCAGATAGGATATGGGGCAGAGGACGACTATGTCAACTCCCTGTATGACACTCGGGATGATGAATTGAGGTCTAATAGAGTTCAGAGACAGATGGTGATAATGCACCACCCTGGGATACCTCCCCAGGTACCGAATGTTGCTTACACTGGTTTTGGGTACGGGCACCCGTATATGGGAAATCCGGGTCCCATGGCCAATTACATGATGCCAGCTACACCTGGGATACTTCCAGCGTTACCAGGCACTCAGGCAGTTCAGTCTGCGGGAACAACTTCGGCTAATTCTGGTACGATGGATGTTTCGCAATTAGTACAGTGGCTCGACCAAGCCAAGGCACAACTGGTAAACACGCGTACGGGGGCAGGGTCAAGTGGACCTCCCCAGTCAAATTTATAAAGAGTTCAGGGAAGGAGGTTGAGAAGGAGGTGAAAACTCCTTCTCAGACTGCCCAACCTCCGGAGAACCGTTCATCGCAGACGAGTGAGGCTGACAAGAGTAATAATTGGCGGCAGGAAAATAAAGCAACAGAGGAAAGGCCTAATCCGTGGAGAGTACGGTGGGCGGATGAAGAAGATAAGAGGCAAGAAGAGGCTAAAATTCGAGATTGGCCTAAACCAACAAATGAGCTTAAACGGTTCCTAGGTTGGATTTTGATCTTTAGGGATGAAATATGGGAATTTAGTCGGTATATTCGACCTTTGGTTGCCATATTGAAGGATGAGGTCTTTTCATGGGGCCAGGCTCAGCAAGGCTCGTTTGACGAGATTAAACACATGATTATTCTATGGATTCAACGAAAAGAGCGGGAACACATTCGTGATGAATTAGGTGTCGAAGATTTAGAACCAGACAAGGGCAGGTTTCCGCAGATAGCGAAAGCAATACCATTGGATGGGTCGAGACCTAAGGACGTTGGGAACCAAGACTCCCTGACTTTACACGTAGATGGTTTGGTCTCCACGAAAAAGACTAAAACTGAAGATGTTCTGCCTATCACGCCTGAAAAAGCGTATAAGGTAGTTTCGGCCTACGACAGGGTTAAGGCAGAGGATGCCATTGTAGGAAAGATCCTAGATGGGAAAATCGATTATTCCGTTCGAGAAGTTGCGGCTGCCTCTCCGGGGGTAAACCGTAAGTTAAAGATGGCGTTTACTAAGACTCGCATCCCCTTAAACCGCAAGACACCGAAAGGAGTCTTTGTGCAAGAGGATTTTGAGGATGATGGGATGCCAGGGATGGTTGATGATAATTCTGGCGACGAGGATTCTGATGACGATGAGGAGCCCTTTAAGTTAGATTTTGACGCACTAGACATTGCGGAGTTGCCAGTGATAGATATGTTATATGTGGCGGCTGAAAATGACTATGGGATCCCTGAGGGATCTCTAATCATTCCAGACCCATATGAACAGTACCTAAACTCGCTTAAACCTGGGGAAGCCAAGAGACAAGTTTACGTTGCGCGGGACTCAGATTCTCTCAGAACGGTCTGGCCATTGATAAATGGTAGAGAAAGGGTCGAGGCAGTTGAGGAGAGCGGGTCACAGATTGTGTCTATGGCGCTGGCAGTAGCCAAGCGTTTAGGGATAGCTTGGGATCCAGACGTCCAGATATACATGCAAAGTGCCAACGGGCAGCTTAAGCAGTCTGCTGGTTTAGCCAGGAATATTCCGTTTCTGTTCGGTGACATGACTGTGTTTCTTCAAGTTCACATTATTGAAGGACCAGCGTACGAGGTGTTATTGGGGCGGCCCTTCACTGGTTGGGAGATTCAAGTTTTTCAGCTCGATTTACAGTGAAAAACATCGTTTGTTTTTCAGATGTTTTTCAGCGAAAAACAAGGTGAAAAATTCAAACTTTCTTCACCATTATTTCAAGTGAAAATCATTGTGAAAAACTTGAAACAAAATTCATGATGATTCTCAGTGTGTTTTCACCAAAAAATTCACTAGGTTTTCAGAGATTTCTCAGCGCAAAAGGAGGTGAAAAATTCAAAACTTCTTCACCACTATTTCAAGTGGAAACCGTTCTGAAAAACTTGAAACCAAACAGATGAAAAATTCAAAACCTTTTTCACACAAGTTTTGACGGAAAAGGGAGTGTAAAATGTGTGAAAAACTGCAGTGAAAAAAGTGGTGAAAAACGGGCACGGTGAAAGTGCCGCCATTGCCGCCATACTGCCGCCCGTTGCCGCCACAGTGGCGGCAATTTGGCGGCAACTTTGTCACACTGCCGCCAGTGTCACGGCGCTTTTCGCTGCTGCCGCCGGACTGCCGCCAAGTGTCCAGTTCAAGTTCTTTTTGTTTTGTTTGGAAGATTCAGTCGGTAAGCAGCACTGTATTCGGTACTATTTAATGAACTACTTTCGTGCCTCCGCCGAGTCGGGTACTCCGGCGCACACCCGGTGGGGTCAGCTTCGGCTGATGATAGGAGGCACTCACAAACGTTACAGTATCTTCCACATTTATTTCTGGGATTTATGGACTCCATATGGCGGTTCGCTGCTCGTCCTCATCAAGTTAACTTGATGGCAAATCAACCACCCCCGGCAGGTTCATACTGCAATGTACTGGCGCAAATGCAGTACGGGAGCAGCTCATTACTTCCCAGGTAGGATGTTAGAGTTGCGTCTGATTTTTCCAGGATTTATAGAGGCTAGAGCACAGCACCGTGCACATTTCAACTGTCGATGGTCAAATGTGTTTAGTTTCATAACTCGCGTTCAGGAACCGGAGCCCCACTGGCAATAGGAACAAATATTCCGCACCAGTAATCGCTGTACATAACATCCACAACCAAAAAAGCTCAAATTGCGGCCGAGGGCAAAAGTGCCGCCAGCAGTCGAAAGTGAATTGCCGCCAAACTGTCGCCAAGATGTCACATTGCCGCCACGTCACCACTGAACTGCCGCCACCCGCCGCCACCTGTGCCGCCAACCTTGCCGCCGACCCTGCCGCCGACTTTGCCGCCTACCGCCACAACTGCCGCCACGAAAACTTATACTACCGCCAACTTTGCCGCCATCCAACATTTCAAAGTGTTGAGTTGGGGAAAAACCAGGTCAAGGCGTGTTCAATTGACTACTTTCGGGGCTACATATCCCACAGTTCATCCCGTGAAACCCTAGACCGCAGCACGAAGACACTACAGATCTAGAGAATATGTGCCGCCAAGGAGCGCCGCCACAATTGCCGCCATGGCGGCAGTAGCGGCATTTGGCGGCACTTTCACTTTGCCCGTGAAAAACTTGAAACCCGGTTTTCAATTATTCAGACATTTTCCAGGTGTTTTTCGCGCGGAAAAATGGGTGAAAAACTTGAAAGCTGGATAAGATAATTCACAAGGGATGAAAAAGCTCAGAGGCAATGCCCTAGAGCCTCAGAGTGGAGCTTGTAAGTTAACAGGTGGGGTGTTGGTGGTGACCTAAATTTAAACTTCACAGTAGAGAAAGGATGGCAATTGGAGACAGATCAGGACAGCATAATTGAAAGCCTTGGATGCATGTCCAATCTAACAATGGCACACAGTTGTTGCAGAGCAAACCAACGAATTCCAACACAGGCATCGGACCCAGTCAACACTTGTGACTCATTTACTAGCCATGCGGAGTTACGTCCAAAGCATATTGTTAGAAGGCTCGAAGGTCTAACCCACGTTTGGCACCCACGAGGCATACCATCTTGCAACCAGATCCCCGCTAGGCTCACAAGCACAGCTGCATGCTTGGTTGGATCCAACATCGGCTCTGAGCGCTCCAGAATTAAAGTCGCTTTTCCAGCAAATATAATGAGACTTTGCCCACGATGGCAACAGTTGGTTTGGTAATTTGTTGGTGACATGCGGGATTTGTTGGGATGGACCCTGCGGACAAGGTGGAATGGCTCGCGGAACCCAAAAATGTCTCACGGCGCTCCAGAATTAAATTTGGTGCTCAAATGGAATATATTTGGGCTTTTTTGGCCGATTTTGAGGCTTTGGCTTCCCCGTCGATCACCAGCCTGCCCCCGGGACCCGGAAACGGGTCTTTATCGATTCACCGAGTGAATATGCATGACTGGGAAGCACCAGCAACCACATCCACGCTCGGCTCGCCAGCACCGAGCCTAACAACGATGGACGAAGGCTGGTTTCAAAACGCTTCCGCGTAGGCGGCAGTTGGTCCGCGAATTTGGCAGCGCGCAGCGGGATTTGCTCATACGGACGATGCAAACAAGGCTGCATGCTTGGTTGGATCCAACATCGGCTCTGAGCGCTCCAGAATTAAATTCGCTTTTCCAGCAAATATAATGAGACTTTGCCCACGATGGCAACAGTTATTTTGGGAATTTGTTGGTGACATGCGGGATTTGTTGGGATGGACCCTGCGGACAAGGTGGAATGGCTCACGGAACCCAAAAATGTCTCACGGCGCTCCAGAATTAAATTCGGTGCTCAAATGGAATATAATCAGCCTTTTCAAATTCTCTGGGGGGCTGTTGAATGAGTCACAAGTGTTGACTGGGTCCGATGCCTGTGTTGGAATTGATTGGTTTGCTCTGCAACAACTGTGTGGCATTGTTAGATTGGACATGCATCCAAGGCTTTCAATTATGCTGTCCTGATCTGTCTCCAATTGCCATCCTTTCTCTACTGTGAAGTTTAAATTTAGGTCACCACCAACACCCCACCTGTTAACTTACAAGCTCCTCTGTGGACTCTGAGGCTCTAGGGCATTGCCTCCGAGCTTTTTCACCCTTTGTGAATTATCTTATCCAGGTTTCAAGTTTTTCACCCATTTTTCCGCCCGAAAAACACCTGGAAAATGTCTGAATAATTGAAAACCGGGTTTCAAGTTTTTCACCACTTTTTTCACTGCAGTTTTTCACACATTTTACACTCCCTTTTCCGTCAAAACTTGTGTGAAAAAGGTTTTGAATTTTTCATCAAGTTTTTCAGAACGGTTTCCACTTGAAATAGTGGTGAAGAAGTTTTAAATTTTTCACCTGCTTTTGCGCTGAGAAATCTCTGAAAACCTAGTGAATTTTTTGGTGAAAACACACTGAGAATCATCATAAATTTTGTTTCAAGTTGTTCACAACGATTTTCACTTGAAATAGTGGTGAAGAAAATTTGAATTTTTCACCTTGTTTTTCGCTGAAAAACGTCTGAAAAACAAACGATGTTTTTCACTGTGAATCAAGCTGAAAAACCTGAATCTCCCAACCAGTGCTTCGAGGTTTTAACCGAGTCCACCATTCAGAACCTTAAGGATGGAAGTCAGACTCTGACTTTGAAAGACCCTAATTGCAGGGAGGCGGGTTACCATTCCAACTGGTGAACGGGGAACTAAAACCACTCTTAAGCGGCCATCTCAGAAAGATGAGGGGTTGAAGCCCTCAACTTCGAGACGGGCAACAGTAGAGGAGGTAGATGATGAAGGGGAGTTTAAGACTGCACCGGTTGGATCTAAACCATCCGTGGAAACACCTATGGCTACGGGTTTTCGGAAATCTTCGAGGAGTTGATTGGTAGTCAAGGAGGAGAGTTAGCGCTTAAATTCGGTCTAAATCAGGCGGGGGAAATAGAAATCGAAGGATATCTACAACCTCGGAACGGCAAATCGTTTACGGTGGATGAGCTTAACACAGCTTATCTATTGGCATCGAGCGAAAGCTCAGCACTCAAGGGAGACAAACCGGCTCAGACTCTTCTGAACGAGTTTGTGGAGTTTAAGGGTCCACGAGAAAGGCCTAAGAACGGAACGACGTATGATGTATTCACCTTCGATGAGAGGGTTCCAGACTACCTCTACGAGAAGGCTCATGGCAAACCTGCGCCTAAAGGGCAGCCGTCAGGAAAATTCAACCGTGAGAAGGTTAAGCACAGCTTTAGTCAAGAGATTAGGTGCGGGTGTTGTGAGGCAGCAGACTGGCTGTCTCCTGAACCAGAAAAGACAAATGGGCCAGAGGAATCACTTCCGACAGCTAATATCTTCCTGGGGAAGAAATATAAACCAGTGGCGCTTAAGACAAGACCGGTTTTAGGTGAACTACCTGAGCGGTTTAGGATTAAACGTGAGATTAAGGGAGATCCGTTAGAAGATATGCCGGGATTACTACCTAATCCTCCAGATTACAGTCCTACGGGAAGGTATACCACGGAGAGAAAGGCAGTTATTGATAAAATACATGAGGGAGACTTCTTGTGGTTGGAAGAGCGTAAACTCATGCACCATTTTATGATGGTGCAGGAGAAAGCCTTCGCTTGGGATGACTCTGAACGAGGACAGTTCAGGCATGATTTCTTCCCACCAGTGGAAATACCGGTGGTTGAGCATAAGGTGTGGGTTGAACGAAGTATACCTATTCCGCGTGGTCAGTTGGAGGAATTTTGCAAAGTTATCAAAAACAAGATGGACGCTGGTGACTATGAACCGTCTAATTCTTCTTATCGGTCCAAATTCTTTGGGGTGGTTAAGAAGGATGGGAAGAGTATAAGGCTGGTACATGCTTTAGAACCGTTGAATGCGGTTACTATTGCTCATTCAGGTATCCCTCCGGCAACAGACGAGTTGGCGAACCATTTCGCGGGGCGAGCCTGTGGTGCGGTCTTAGACTTGTACTCCGGATATGACCATCGTGACCTCGATGAGAACTCCAGAGATTTCACAACCTTTCAGACGCCGTTCGGTGCTCTGAGATTAGTAAAATTACCACAAGGGTGGACCAATTCTGTGCCCATCTTCCACGACGATGTGACTTATATCCTTAGGGATGAAATCCCACATGTTACGATCCCTTACATCGATGATGTACCGGTACGAGGTCCAGGAAGCAGATACATGCAGAAGGATGGGACCTACGAGACTATACCGGAGAATTCTGGTATACGACGGTTCGTTTGGGAACATTTCGAAAACCTGAATAGGGTGACGCAGAGAATAAAATACTGCGGAGGGACGATTTCAGGGCTTAAGGCATTATTATGTCTTGAGGTATATCCAGTGGTAGGGCACTACTGCTCTTTCGAAGGGAGACGACCGTCTGAAGATAGGATTGGTGTTATTGAACGCTGGCCTAGTCTTGAGACAGTGTCAGAAGTACGGCAATTCTTGGGAGTGGTTGGGACCATGAGGATGTTCATTAAGGACTACTCGGTTATGTCCAGGCCGTTAACAAAACTGCTGCGAGCGGATATTGATTGGGCATGGGAGGAAAAGCAACAGGCTTCCATGGACAAAATCAAAGATGCTGTTAAACACTGTGAAGCACTTAAACCCTTAAACTACGACTGGAACTCAGACATAGTTATGGCGGTGGACACTTCATGGATGGCGGTTGGAATAGAAATATTTCAGGTGGATCCAGATGACCCGAAGAGGCGGTATTACGCTAAATTCGACTCTATTCCGCTTAACGACCGTGAAGCCAGGTTTTCACAGCCTAAACGTGAACTTTACGGCTTACTTAGGGCTTTGATCCATATGCAGTATTGGCTACTGGGGTGCAGGAAACTGGTGATAGAAACAGATGCCATGTATATTAAAGGCATGTTGTCGAACCCCGGAATGGGGCCGAATGCAACGATCAATCGTTGGATTGAACAAATCTTAATGTTCCACTTCGAGCTTAAGCACGTCAGGGGAATGACTTTCTCACCGGATGGGCTGTCTAGGCGAAGGAAGGTAAATGGGGATACAGATTATCCTAACCCAGAGTTGGGGTATGATGATAACCCTCCTCCGGAGAATCATAAAGATTGGGATTATGGGATCGACCAACCAGCGGATTTGGAGGATTTCAAGAATGACATTGACACTCGGGGAGGTTATCTTCAGGGGAATGTAACCTTCACGGATGCGATTGAGGGGGAATCACCATTGGACTTCGAGTCATTCAAGAATGAGATTGATGTCGCAGACGTTGAATTCCTTGAGATAAGGGATGTGGATTTGGAATCACGCCCTGATTTGGTGAGCTCGGTCGCGGATTTTGAGCGAGACTGTGATAGGTGTTATGAGGAACAGTGTGCCATAGATGCGAGCATTAAACGCGCGTATGAGTCCGAGGGACAGGTTATGCCACAGTTCATTATGAGCCAAATCCAGGAGGAAGAGAAGTTGTTGCCCAATACGGATTTTAAGTTCGATCCTGATAAGAGAGAACCTTATCCAGACGACCAGCGGTCGGAGATGGGAATCTTGCAAGATGAGAGGACAGAGGTGTTGAGAAAGTGGTTTAAGGACCCGATGAAACGTCCTGAAGGTTATTCTGATAAGGAATACGGCCACTTGATTCGGTATTCTCGACATTTCTTCATGGACAAGCAAGGACGACTTTACCGTCGTGGAGGGGGATCGCAGCATCGACTTGTGGTTGAAAAAGACCACAGGATGTATATGATGAAGGCTTCACACGATAGCCTGGGACACAAGGGCGTATACTCGACTAAGTCCATGATTGAGACTAGGTTCTGGTGGCCTGAGATGGAACGAGACATATCGTGGTATATTAAGTCTTGTAGACTGTGCCAAGCTAGGCAGAAGAAACTGCTTAGGGTTCCGCCTGTAGCTACTATGACGCCGAGCCTATTCCAGAAGATTCACGTTGATGTGATGATAATGGGGCAGGTTTCGAACGGTCATAGGTATGTAGTTGCCGCTCGGGATTCCTTAACTCGGTTTCTGGAAGGAAGGGCTTTAAGGGCCGATAATGGGGAGACTCTGGGAAGGTTTCTCCTGGAAGAAATAATATGCCGTTGGGGCTGTCCTAAATGGATAGTAACGGATAATGCAGGGCAGTTCTTGGCCGCGGTAAAATGGCTAAACCAGAAGTATGGGATAGTCGGTATAAGGATCTCACCGTACAACTCACAGGCCAATGGGCCGGTCGAACGGGGACATTGGGATATTAGGCAGACTCTGTACAAAGCTACGGGCGGAGACGCGCGGAAGTGGTACTGGTTTATGCCACATGTACTTTGGGCTGACAGAATCACGGTGCGCAGAGGTTTAGGGTGTTCACCTTACTTTGCTGCAATGGGGGCTCATCCTGTCATACCATTGGACATTGAGGAAGCGACCTGGTTGGTGGAATACCCAGACACGATTATTGCGACCGGGGAGTTAATAGCGCTTCGAGCGAAAGCTCTGGCTAAGCACGTTCAGCACATTGATGAAATGCGTGGGCGTGTGGATGCGGAAAAGATGGCCGCTGTGCGTAGATACGCACGGGTTCATGAAAAGACGATTAAGGATTACAACTTTCAACCCGGTGACCTGGTCTTAGTCAGGAATACCACGGTTGAAAAATCTTTGAACACCAAAATGGAACCTAGATATTTAGGACCTATGGTGGTCGTGCGCAGAACTAAGGGTGGTTCTTACTTATGCTGTGAAATGAACGGTGCAATGTTCCACGGAAAGATTGCTCAATTCAGGGTGATACCCTACGAAGCGAGGAAACGACTTAAGCTCTCAGATAAAATTGAGACCTTGATTGATATGACGGCAGAAGGCTTGAACCTGCTGGCGAGTAGGAAAGACCGGGACGATGAGAATCTCGGGAAGGACATGCAATTTCACAAAGTCAAATTGACTCCTGGTTGGGAGGACTTAACTCGTGAAGAGCTGTCGGATGAGTATGAGAGTGACGAAGAACCTGAGGAAGAGGATCTTGCTCCGAAGAAAATATTTGACGCTGGGAATCCGAGGAGGTCTACGCGGTCTACAGCGAGAAATCGCAGGTAGCTGAAGCCGAAGCTAGATTCATTGGATGGACATGGCATATATGATATACGAATTGGATGTGTGGATAAGGTAGACTAACAGCTGAGAGATGCTGGGAGTGACCAAAATTGGGTTCGATAGTGGGGACAGGGTAGACCATGAGCTGAGAGAATGCTCAGGGTGACCGGGCGTAGCATGGGGACATGCAGACCCTTGGAAGGTCAAAATAAAGACCAAGGGTGGCTTAAACCGTCGTTTGGAAAAATAACTGTTTAAGCCTTTCAGCTTCGAGAAATTCGGAGAAAGGGGAACGAAAATACCTTAAGAAGACAGGGCAGACTCAAGGGGGGTGATGGAGCGCTCCTGCATCACTGCAAGGAGGCGGTCCTGCTCAGCTTTGAGGACATGCCAGCCGTTAAGGTGGACAAGCATGCGATGAGCTTCAAGGGCAAGCGAAGCGCGAGTATCGGCTTCCTGGCGCTGAAGGGCGGCATCGGGGACTGGACCGCCGGCGTTGGTAACATCGCGGGCAGCCTGGATGGCTTCGTCGAAGTTGCCGAGGTTATAGGTGGGAGGGTCTGCTAAACCGCGAGTCAGATGAATGTAGGGAACGAGGTTGAAAGGAGGCTTACGTTCAGCCTGGCTGGAGAAGGACTCTGTACGCGCGCGTTTGCGGTGCGAGGAGTGCTGGGTCTCGTTGGATTGGTGGTCACCGTTCTCGAGTTTCCCAAGCGCCTGAGTAGGGTAAGCTTGTGGAATGAAGGGAGTGAAGTAGGACGCGCTGATTCGGGACGGTTCTGGTCCTTCTTGTGCTTGTTCTAGGAACAAGGTTTAAGCAAGTAATGGATGAATAAGAGGATAAGGAACGCACCTTGCGCGACTTATGAGTTTTCTCTTCGCCCAGCTCTTCCTCGAGCTCGCGAGAGAAGGCTTCAACATCGATGGGTTCCTGCTGGACGGGCGCGGGATCCTGTGAAGAAGTCTAGAAGTACTGGTCGAAATTCGGGTATAGAGACTTACGGCGGGGGCTACGTCCTCCATCTCCTCGTCCTCGTCGGGAACAAGGGTGGTGGCGACACCTTCCTCCTCTTCGTCTTTGTCTTCGACAACGGAGTTGGAACGGCCTTTGCGACGAGTAGAGCGAGCCAGCTAAAGTACGAATTATGCCAAAATTGAAAAACAGGTTTAAGGACGACGTACACGTTTGGCCTCGCGCTCCTCGGTAACTTCCTGACGGATGTTGCGAATGTTGTCCTGAACTGCTTGGGCGGCCATGGCAGCATCGTTGGCGGCGCGCGACTGAATCTTGGCGATGGCGTCGCAGAAGTCGCAGAGTTCGCGGATCGGTTTGGGGTATGCGCCGGTGCGACGATTCCAGAATCGTTTGAACTGGGACCGAAGGCTGAATGGGAGACGGGAAAGATTGTCGTTGGCCGCGACGAGGTCGATGTGGGCGGCCATCTTAACCTGTGAAAGAACAATTAGCTGGATGAACTTGTGGTTTAAGAAACGGAACTTACCACAACGACAGAGGCTTCCTTGAAAACGCGCAGCTGCATCTCGTAGTCTTCGATGTGAGTATTGGAGGCGAGCATAAGCTGGTACTGAGCGGCGGGGTAAAGAGACGCTAGCTCGGCGGGAGGTTTGTACGGAGCGGGATTAACCGCGGCAAGAGATAAATGCCGGGGAGCGAGGGGAACGCCGGAAGGCATGGTGAATCCTTGTAGACGGGGGTAGGATGTGGAAAGAAGCTCGTAAGGAGTATAGAAGGGAGTGCGTCTGGACATAACTGCCCATTCGCGTACCTGCTTTTATACTGGCAACTGGGGACAGTTGGAATTTAAAGTCTGGGGGGGAGGAGCGATAGAAAAATCGATTTCTGATCATGTCAGGAGCACTGAATGGTTAAGCCCTGGACTCCTGCGACGATTCTATATCCACAGGAGGAGAAATGGACCTGAACGTGGAAAAGCAGTTTAGGCGGAAACACGGGTTTAAGGAAAAATTAGGCCATCTAGGCGTTGTATTAGAGGAAAGAGATAACAGGTGGCTACATGTAGTTCTCCAAATCGTCGTACTCGAAGTACACATCTGCAAAGTCTTCATCCTCCTCGTCAAAGTAAACATCAGGGATGTTGAACTCGGTACAACCGGTATAGTTGAATAAGCGGCGCATTGTACGATCAACAGGAGTGGCTAAAGGGACCAGGCGACGCTCGGCGAGTCTGTCCGAGACCTGCTTTAACAATACGTTAAAGGAATACTGAGCGGATCACAACACTCTAAACCTGAGATAAGAGTTAAAGTTGACGATGTTGAAAATAGCACAACCGGTGCCGTAGTGGGCGCGGATTGCCTCAAGCATGGGATTGAGACGGTGGAAATCCACGGGTTCCAAGAAATGTGACAGGTACACCAAGGGGTTGTGCGGAAGCACGGGATTATGAGCAGTCAGGAGCGGAAGGAAATCGCTAAGGACCCCTTCCATGAGACTGAAGTGGTTCTGGCGTATAGGGCTCGGAGAATCACCTGGAGATCGAGGTTAGGGACTAGGAGCGCAAGAGGGATCGAGGAGACGCACGTTGTTGCAAAACATAGGGCTGATACTCGAAGAACTCGTGTAAGCACGGATAGTCGACTCCGAGGATGTCAACATTGAGCATATACGAGCAGTTGCAAAGGATGTGAGCACTGGGGGGACAGTGAGGGCATACGACCCGGGGAACGCTCTGGGATGCAAGGGAAATTGTGAATTTCTATTGTACAGGTTTAAGGGGAAAATAGGGTTTAGGCACGAACCTTGGGGCGATAGATTAGCTCGAACAACCCCGAACGAATGTGCAAAGGAAGTGGTTCAAGGATGCGGTCGGGGAGCGCCATGTCGAAGGATGTGGATGTTCTTGGACGGACTCAGGCTTAAATACGAGAGATCGGTTTAAGTGAAACTTCGGATCAAAAATTGGTTTAAGGCGGAAAGACAAGCGGAAGAGTGTGTTTAATGCATTCTACGTATTAGACACGGCTGCGGCAGCGGTGAGATACTCAATCCGCTCGCGGATCAGATCACGAGCGGTGGGGGAATAGTTATCTACGTCCCACGCAGTCTGGAGGGTGAGCAACTCAGGCAGGGATTGCATGGATGCCAGCTTGATGGCGAACTGCTCGAGGCGCGAATCGTAGGCACCAGTGTGCATAAGGGTGAAGACGCGCTGGAAGAGGGGGCGGAGCATGATGGGCTCGAACAAGTCCCTTCCGAAGCGACGGTCTGTGAAACGGAGGTTTAAGCTGCCTGAGACAGAAAAAGGGTTTAAGGACGTACTGGGAATAACGGGACCCAGCATGTCGATGAACTGGCGAAAAATGGTGTAGTCCTGGAAGGTGCAGTTCATGTAAAGGCGGTCGTCACAGGCCTCGCAGGCTAAAGCCCAACTCTGGAATACGCATTCGCGATTATGGGCTTCGCACGCGGCACAGCGGATGCCGGGCTAGAAAATTGGATCAGATGACGGATATCAAGTCTGAAAATGGGACGCACCGGGGTATCCTCGAAGAGGAAGACGGTGTGTTCGACACGAAGAGGATTAGGCATAGGAGTGGTTTAAGGAAAGCGTTGGGAATCGACGCATGCTTTATACTCTGTGCGAGGTCAGGAGTATTGTATAGAAATGGGAATAGGGTTGTATTCGGGTTATCGGTTTAAGGACCTAACGATTCATTCTAAAACCGGTGCTACAACAGGTTTAGGGATGGATGATACTAGGGGTATTGAAGGCGTCTTCGCGGCTGATGGATGTAGCTTCGTACTGTGGTCAGTTTGCAACTCCCGGTCTGGTTCCTAGGAAAGGAAGGGCGGAAGTGTTTAGGAAAGAGAGCGCGGCCACGTAGCCCGCAGGACTTAAACATTTCGTGGAGACACATCGACCGAGGCTCGGCACGCCTAACACAGTCGTTAGAGGGGAAGAATAACCTAGGCGGTCTCAGGATCCTACAGGGGATGCGGTGATGGTTGGAGTATACACGAGGCTTGAAAATCCTCGCGTGCCCTTCCTTAATCACGAAATTGAACAAACGGGCGACTTTCGGTGCGGAGGACTGTGTTTAGGCACAGAAATCTTTATAGCAGTTAAATATCTAACTACTAGAGCGTTGGAGTCATTAAGCCGATCTATTGATTTAGATCTTAGGGTTAAGGAAGATGAACGACCCTAAACCAGTGTTCAACTCCTCCATCCGATTACGCACGAAATACAAGGCAGCGGTGTCAAAATCGTCGTCAACCCATTTGTTATGCAACTCGACAATGTCAGGAAGGTTGGACATCAAATCCAACTTCTCCTTGAGAAGGAGCAGACGTTTGTGGAAAACGCTGTTGTTGATGGCGAAGGCGGGATAAATGTGCACGAAGAGGCGGTCTAGAGGCACAAGGTCACGGCCAAACTTGCCGGCTATGCCAAAAAGACGAATTAGGCGGTTAAGGCTAAAAGAGGTTTAAGGGACGCACCTTCGGGATTAAAGTCCTGAGAGCGGCGAAACTCCTCCCAAGAGTTGATACTGCGGTAAGAACAGTCAGAGGAGAATTTCTCCTCGCAGTTCTCACAGGCGCGACCCCAAGCGTAGAAAACGCAAGGGCTACCGCGAATATCGCACAAGTTGCAGACTTTGGTTGGCTAAGTCGAAACATCGGTTTAGGCCAAAAACTCGAGTTTGGAGGCTAGATAATAGCGTACCTTCATGTCTTCAAGCATGTAGGAGGCGAACTCTTCAAGACGGTGTCGGAAAGACACGTTGGACGACATAGCAGAAAATTCGGGGGAGAGGTTTAGCTTAAACCACTCCTACGCGAAGGACCTGGACTTATAAAGATTCTGTGAAAATTTGAGTCAGGGACTTGCTCGGTCAGGACTCGGGTTCAGCGGGATGAGGCAGTGAGGAATGTAGAATTGTGGAGTTGGGGTCTGAGATTTAGTACGGATGCACGAAGTTGAACTTAAAGTCGGAAATCAGCGGAGGGATCATGATCGGATCATGATCCGAGTGTTCGGTGACCTCGGCGATGTTCAAAACTGAACCAAGTCGACAAGTCGTAAAAACTTGAAGTCACTCGACGACTTTGTTAAATCACACAAAATAAAGCAGGGAAAAATAGGCCACTCTGGGCTCGATTGCATAGGTGGTACAGAAGTACAAGTATAAGGCAAATACGAGATATTTGTGAGGCGCGATACTTTACTACTCTGGTATTCGTATGGGGGAACACTCCGATATCTAGAAAGGATATGTGGAAGTGCCCATGTGAAACGAGTAGGTAAGGAAGAGTCTGTGGGCTAGGCGCAGGAAGGGAAAGTGTAGGGTAAGGAAAGTTTGAGATAAGCAAGAGAAGAGGATCGGGGGACTATTTACCGCGGCCGCGCGCCCGGAAGCCAGAAGAACGGGAGGGCTTGGACTCAACATCCACCATCTCTTCGTCGTCATCGTCGGCGGCGCGGGTGGGCTTCTTCTTCTTCGGCAATGGAGTTGGAGGCAACTCTTCCTCCTCCTCGTCGGTCGCGACGACCTCCTCGCTCTTTGCGTCGTCGTCCACCTCTTCTTTAACATCGTCGTCCTCCTCTTCGCCACTGTCCTCGTTCTCAGGCTCACCCTCCTCCTCCTCCGACTCCGACTCCGGTGGCAAGGAGCCCGCGCGCTTGCGTTTGAGTTTGGCGAGTTGTGCAGCGGTGATTCCAAGCTCAGACTGCGAAGGCAGGAGCTTGGTGGAGTCGAAGACACCAACCAGGTTGTGACGAATAGAGGCAACAACGTCGTTTGGGTCGGTGTTGTCGGGGCCCAGGAAATGCTTAAACTCCCGCAGGACGGTGTCGTGGTTGGGGCGGAAGAAGCGGTCTGGGTCCGGAATCTCGTAGTCAGCGGGAATGGTGTCGGGGCGCTTGATGGCGGGGATGCACTGCTCGTTGAACTGGGCAATGAGGTGGTTAATATAATCAACGATGTCGGGGACGTCGGCGGTGTATTCCTCCCTCGTGAAACGGTCGCGGAATTTCTCCTCGCCCATGAGGTCAATGCATCGGAAGGCGTGTGCGACGAAGAATTTGAAGCGCGAGGCGAGGTCCAACGAAGCCTTGCGATAGAGACGGGCTGCGTCTTGAGCACGCTCGAATGACGAGAGGAATTCCATCAAGATCATCTCGGTGGCTAAAACCGAAGTTAGTAAGGAGGGTTTTAGGGAAGGAAGGTACTGCGACGCACCATCGGAGGCGAGTGAATAGTTCGAAGCAATCTCCATGTAGAACCGAATTAGCTCCTCGATCGACTGCCCGTGGTCGCAGTGCTTGAGGTCGCGCGCCTGGCATTGAACGCAGGACATGCCGAACGCGACTCGGGTGCACTCGGTGCGAAACAGGACGCACGCGAGGCAGGCGGACGGTGGCTAGTATAAAAATTAGCGGAAAGATGAGAAGAAAAAGAGAGGTGGGACTTACGATACCAGCTGAGCTAAAGTCGGCTTCAGTGACGACGACGGAGGGGATTTTGAGCATAGGGAGATATTGCGGCTTGAATAAGTCGATCTCCTTCTGCTTGGCCTTGAGCCGTTCGCGGGCGCTTGCACCTGGCGCAAGGTGCGACCAGAAACGGCGAGGCGCGGATTGGGCTTTCTGGCGTACGCCAAAGAAGACGCCGTGGTTCTTGGGGGCGGAGAAGTTGAAAGACTTGAGCTCAGTCAAGGCTTAAAGTGAAGTTCAGTAAGGATAAAGTACAAGAAAGGACGAGGTGGCCTTACAAAATTTCTTGGATTTGTTCCGCCCTTTGAAAAGGGTAAGGTGTTCCTTAATGGCGTCGGTGAGGGAGTTGATGACCGACTGAAAGTCGGTGTTGCCGGTAACGGGCGCGGAGTTGGGGTCGCCGGACTCGCGATTCTTGAGCTGTTTGACCCGGATTTCGTTTTTGGGCCGCTCGTCGGCGTCTGAATCGGACTCGTAGTTGGGGACGATGGTAGCGCGGGTTTTGGCCTTTGGGACGCGCGTACGCTCGATGTCGGAGCCATTCCCGGGCATGAACTCGCCTTCATCCTAGAAACGTTTTAGGATGAAGATTGAGGAGAGGGAACAAAGAAGAACTTACCTCTTCCTCGACGCGTTTGCGCTTCTTGGGACGGGGAGTTGGAGATGATGATGGAGCATGAGGTTCTTGTGGCTAAGGAAAGAAGTTTAATCGAGGAAGGAAAAATAAAATAAAAAACGGAACACGCACTTTTGTCTGCTTGAGAGCAGATTTAGGAGGGGACTTGGACGAGGACGCCTCGCTGGGGCCAGGGCGCTTCTCCGACGCGCTTGGCTTAACTTTGACCTGCTGCTTCGCGATTTCGGTGGCGCGTTCAGAAGCAGGGACGCGTGCGCGAAGGACTCGTTGAGAGCCGTCGGAAGTAGCAGGATTAGCGGCAGCAGACGCAGGTTTGGCCGTAGGGGGTGCAGCAGAGGCTGCGGCCCTGGGTTTAGAAGGAGAAGGAGTTTTGGAGGGTGCGACAGTGGCGGTGGTAGCCTTGGATTTGGGTTTAGGAAGGGGTTTGGAAGGCGAGGACGCGGGCGCGGCTGCTGGGGACGACGCAGCGGCGGCCTTGGACTTCTCCTTCTTCCCGACCTTGGGAGCAATCGGGCGAGTGCAAAAACCCGCGGAGAGGGGATCGTTCGGCTGGCCGTGGAGGGCGTCGTGAAGGTAGAAGCCGCGCTTGTGCTTCTTGTCCCAGTACTCGCAGTCGCGCATATCCTCAACTGAAGGGAGTGTTTTGGGAGGAGCGGCGAATGGGGGCCTGAAACCAATAGGCAACGCAGGGAGATTTTCCGCGGGCTGCGAAACTGTTAGTTAAGAAGGGAGGTGGAAAATATGGGTGTATAACGCACCACATCTCCCCGATAACTAAGCCAAATACGAGGGAAGTGGTCGAAACGCGCCAGCATGGAATTGAAGCGATACCAGAGCTGATCAAACTCGTCGGGAGTAGAGACGCTGTCGTTGGACAGGAAGTTTTGGTGGAGATACTCCTGAAATAAGGGTATAAGGATGAGCAAAAGATAGGAGGAAAAGGGAGAAAGACGAACGATAGCAGGAAACGCAGTAATAATTGCGTGGAAGAGTTCATCCGCCTTCGCCTGCTGGATGAGCTGGTTGCTCGACAAGTATCGCGTCAAGACCTTGGTACTGGGCATGTGGAATACACCCCAGACCGGGTGATTCGTGGACGAAAGTCTTGAAGAAGAGGCCATGGTAGATCGAGGGTGGCACGCTGACGCGGAGTCAGGAGCAAAAGAGCTGACACGGAGTCAACTGGAGTGAGCAACGACGCGAAGTCGAGTGAGAGGTCTAAAGAAGAGAGAGGCGAAAGAGAGAGAGAGCGTGTTGTGGCAGAGCGAGGAGACGAGTTGGGCGTGGTGGTGGTTAAGAGACAAGAGCGGAAGGGGGCAAAATCAGCCCGAGTCATCGCTATATTGGGACGCCCAGCCTCGGTCTACACCGAAGTCGGGACGGCCCTTGAAGAAGTCGCTGCGCAGGGCTTAGGCACAGGGATGCTTAAGCGAGAAAGTCAGAAAATCCTCACGGAAGAGGATCTCTGAGATCTTAACCAAAAATAAGACTTGGTTGAAGTAAAATATAGGGCTCACCACACGAGGAATTGAGCGTTTGGCGAGAAGTTGGGTGTCCCCAAGGAGCATTTTCCAAGGAGAATCCAACCAGCGCAAGGGATGGGTTGAAAACGACGGAGGTTTTGGCGTGAATCGCCTAAAACGGTCGCCGATCACGGTGACGGCATGGGCGCTAATTTGGTTCCGCGGGCTGTGGAGCCGCGGCCAAATAGGCGAAGTGTGGGAATTTTAATTATAGGCAGACGCGACGCGTCTGTTTTGAGGACGCGACACGTCGCAGAGGAGCAATTTGTGCAGAATGACCTGTGTGGCCTTGCAAAAATTGCTGACAATTGAGGAAATAATGCTTAAGCATATATCAATGCTTAAACCTGAAGGATGGGCTAATACTGGGACCAGTGGGGCAAAAACTTGGTAAAAATGGGGAAATTGACGCGTTTCGACGCGTCTGGACGCGTTAAACATGGGAAACAATTCGTGCAAAAATGAGGAAAATATTCCTGGACTCACACTGGTTGACTGGGGACAGTCAAGAGTAAAAATTTGGGGGAGATGATAAGCAGGGTACTGAAACACGCAGAAATGCGCGCTTTTGGTATACATAACTCAGCCTCACTTGCCTGGATTCATACGCTTGACGTGTAGAATGACATTAGGAAGGATTTTCAACGCTTAAGTCGCGACGCAGCGTGTTGCGACTATCTAAAACCAGAACTTCACATACTGGTTTAAGGCAAACGGACGGCACGCACGGACTCTCAGAGCTTGCTGAGCTCTGAGACTCGACTATAGGCATCCTAGTATCCTTAAGGTCCTCCCTGAATATTAGTGTGATTTTACCGCACATATGGACCAGCTGGAAACAGTTTTGGTGGAATTGTTTACTAGGGTTTAAGCCCAGGACGCGACGCGACTGGTCACGTGACCTCGCCAGCTTCGGCCGAGGGCCTAAGTCAAAGTCCGACTTAGGTTCAATATTGATGATGGGTCAAACTTGGCAACCAAGAACCCGAATAAGGACAATATGGGTATCCTCAGGAAGCTACGACCTAGCTCTACCTAAATATGCCTATACAAAGGATGGGACGGGCGAGTTTAAGCTCTCAGAGGCTTAAACCACTTGTTCGATATTAATTCAACTGAGCGATCGGTTGGAGGGGTTACTCAACAGGAACCTAAGGGGTTGACAGATATTAATTATAGAAACTGTATACTATTAATCGCATGTGAATAGGGCAAGGGCAGCGGGACGGAACGAAGGGATACCCGGCGTAGAATAAGCTAGTATGTGTAATATGTTTTGAGCAGTATATAAGGAGAGTAGTTTTAGTGTAGACGGTACTGAATTCCCCGCACGAGTAGACGCGCCTGATAAGCCGCTACGAACAAAGGGATTCAGGCTCGTTTCTACTAAGGCTTCTCCGGTTGGAGTAGTTTGATATTGAACGAGTTTTGCTTCGAATTTGAGACTTAAGTCTGAACCAACCACAACAACAACCTTTAACGGCGGCAGGAGAACAACGGGCACCGACGTGTGATACTTTTGGCGGCAGGAGAACAACGGGAAAACGACGAGTGATACTAGTGGCGGCTGGAGAACAAAGGACACATTTTGGGTTGAAGGGACTTAAGTCCGAGTTGGTTGATTTGAGAGCATTTGAGAGCACACTATAAGCTGGGAGGCTTCAAAATTCCACAAACCACATAAACGACGTTAGGACTCTGTCCAGCGGAGATTCGGGCACATTGCGAACGCGAAATACAGAATCAGAACTCGGAAATTGGAGTTGAACTTTACCTTGGTCCTCGTCCTTGGAAGTACACTCGTGTAATCTTGGACAAGCACATTACTCGTCGGAAATAGACCTGTTAAGCGCAGGGGTGTTGAGTGTTGAGTGTTTAGTAGTAGTTTAGTTGGGATCTCTTACTTCACAGTAAGATATCTGACGAGCATTGCTGCTGAGTAGTTTTAGCATTTGTAGCATTCTTAGGCCTATTCACCGAGCACACGTTTCACCGCCGACATCGTACCCGGGGACCTCAACGTCGTCGACATCGACGCCATGGACGAGATCGACCAGGACCTTGCCCTGACCCCCGACGACCGCACGAACAAGGACTTTGCACTCCAAATGCGCAAGGCGGCGGCGCTGTCGCGCCTCCAGTACCTCAACGAGCAGGAGGCAGCCGTCGACGAAACAGCCTCGCGCCGCCCATCCCCCGATGCGGGCTCGGCGGCGAAGCGCTCGCGCGTCAACGAGCAGGGTGATGCATCCCCGCCTCGTGCGCCACCGTCCTCCGCTCCAGGCCGCGCCCTCAGACCGCGCGACGAGAGCGGCAGAGTCACCTCGCCAGGTAGCGCCCACGGGACAGCTGCTACCTACGCTGAGACGGTAGCGAACGGTGCGCGAAATGACCTGCCGCCCGCACTGGTAAGTCCCTCGCAAATGCACGACAGTGATTCGAGTCTAACGACGGTATATTTCGCAAACAGAGCCCACACCGCTACGAGGACAACGACCTCCCTGAGCTCGTCGCCAGCAGCACAACGCCCACCGTCGTTAACGCGCCGCAGCCTATCGCTGCCGCGCCGCGCCAATCCTGCTCGCCGCCGCACCGCTCTCGCTCGCCGCCGCGTCACACGCGCTCGCCGCCGCACCGCAGCCGCTCGCCGCCGCACCACAGCCGCTCGTCGCCCCGCCGCAGCCCCCCGCTGCAGGAGCACAGCACGCAGCCGGGCCGCTTGCGAACGTGCACGCCCCACTCCAACAGCAGCAGGGTGCCGCGGCCCCCTACCAATTCCCCCCAGCATTCCCCCACTACCTGGCGCAGGGGAACGCGGTCGTCGCCAACACCACTTACGATGGCAACCCCGCGGGTCTATACTGCACCGCGACACCGATTGGGGGATGGCACCGCACCACAGGCGCCACCAAGAAGAACACCGAAGTCGCCGCCGTCGAAAACGGCATGATCGAAGTCTGGGACGATTCGGAGACGGTGAACGGTCCCGGAGTATATGCCCATAAAGTTGGGGGGAGCGCAGAGCAGACCGACAGCGGCATCCTCAAGCGCTTCCTCAACGATGTCTTCAATCTTCAGGGATCGGGCATCACCCCCAGCGTCGGGAGAGCTCAGGCCGCCGACCCTACCGACACCCTCTTCTTCATCAACGACCTGCCCCCGTACCTCACCATGGCGCTCCTCGCAAAGGGCTGTGTCAGTGCGGACGGTCACGCGTTCATCTTCTCTCCCCGCATTCCGTCGGGCCCCCTCTACCTCGGCAATGTCGAGAACCTGGAGTTCGACGACTCGGACTACGGGCGTCAGGAGGCGACGAGGGTAATCCGCAACGGCCTTGAAGGGGCCACCGGAACACCCTTCATACAGTCCCTCCTACGCCGGCGCGATGCGCTCCCCGCACATGTCCCTCCCGAGCAGGCGCGTGCAGCGCTACTGGACTCCATCCAGGTTCACCCTATGGCGATCACGAAGGACGCGACGGTTCATTTCGCCTTCCGCGTGTACATGGAGACCCCGACCCACAACGCCGATGGGGTCAAGGAGATCTTCGACGCGTTCCAACTCCTCCGTTTCCGGTCCTTCGAATCCTTGGGCACTCCGCATGAGGGGTACTACTGCCGTATGTGCCGCTCTATCGATCACCCCACCGGACTCTGCCCATACGGCCTTGCCCCCGGTTGGCTGGGCCCGACCATCGCAACAGTGACTGCGTTCTATGCGACGTACAACAACCGCGGTCGTGGACGCGGGCGGGGTGGTAGCGGCGGACGCGCACGCGGAACTGGTGGAGGTGGACGTGCCTTCGGTGGCCGCGCACGCGGGGGAGGTCGGGCTCGTCGCGCGCGCGGAAATTAGCCAGGTACATCATGTATGCAATACCTTTACTTCTATCACACCACCGTCGTTACTGTTGCTCCTAGACCCCAGTCCTTACCTGTCATGTACTGTCCACACTTCGTGCCCCGATATATATATATTTTGACGCTCCATGTGTACGACGTGAAGTCGAGCCTCTCAAAAATTGATATGTCTTTGATCTCTTCCGAACTTCGCGCCCAAGTCACCCCCCTCCAGTGGCAACCTCTAGGATTAATCTTGGGTGTGTCTTATCCTATGGTAGCCTCCTGAATATTTCGGTGAACCCAGGAGCCCCGCAAGGTAGTCTAATAATCCGATTCCTGGGTACAGCTTTTGATCGCAAATTGATCTCCTTCCGCCACCTCCACCTCCAACACATTGAGGCGAAATGGCAGCTCACCGTATTAATGGTGGCTCGATACGGAGCCCATGCAGCCCCAAAATAATTTTTGAGGCCACAGCAACCCCGCAAGGTAGTCTAATAACCCGAGCAAAACAACGGATGCCGCGCGGCGCGAAGATAAATCAAGGATAAAATTAGGGAGACGGGTACATGCAACACAAGTCTATACAGGTGCAGCACTCACCGTACGTTTGAGGATAGGCCCAAACACGGACCCCCTAAGATGAACTGCGCCATGCATAGCCGTCGTCGGCCCAAATATACTGACTGCCAGCTTTTTGCAGCAGGACAGGAAAGCCAACGCGACGCAAAAAGCGGAGACCTATTTAGGTCTGAGCTAGCCGCGCCGAGAGGCTCAAGTCCTAGGGAAAGATTTAGTCCTGCCTATCTGAGATTAAAGATTAGTACTTAGGACATTCGCTCGCCCTGGGGGCCGGTCAGGCTCCTCGTTCTCGGGGTACGGTTGCTAACCGAGAAACGTACGTGCGACCACCAACAATCAATTCAACCTTTTACACATTGAGGATGCAAACACCGGTACTGGCTCTGGCCTTTCCTCCTCTGGAGGAGCCAGCGGCTCAGCCATCGGCCGCGGCCCCAGTGACGGAGGCGGAGAGATTGGCGATGGAAGCACGGCAGGGCGTGCGGAGGGTGTACGACGTTCCCAGCGGATTGCGGCGAGCAGAAATGTTGGCCAGAGTTCGCAAGGGGACGGAGCTCGCTCTCAGAACCCTGTTGCCCCCGAGCGACAGGATAGAGGCAATATGCCTCGTACCGCTTCGGTACCGCCCCAAACCGTACGGGCATCCCTTCGAGAGAACACAAATGGTACACCGATACCAGCCACCCAAAGTGGTAGAGGTCTGAGACCTCGCGCCTCCGCCGCGCCGCCAATCAGGCAGGACCCTCGAAGGTCAAGCTCGCCTCCAAGCGACAGAACAACTACACCAAGTCAGCAAGACGTCCCGACAAGTGGGGGACGACGACGGCGCCAGAATCTTCCTGGGAGCGAAGAACTGGCACCGACCTTTCTCAACCAGAAGAGAAAGCGGCAGCAAAACAACAACCCACCCATCCAGAAAAATACGCGCGCTCAGCTCAAGGTCGCGACCCTCAACATCAAAGGACGCGGGGCGGAGTCCATCCGGAACCCCAAACATAAATGGCATGATATACACCGGATGATGTTCGACAAGAAAATTGGGGTACTTGCAGTCACCGAAACTCACCTGTCCAGCGCTCAGGCAATGGAGATCCAAGACGACCTACTCCTAGGGAAAAGGCTCAAGGTCTTCAACTCAATCGATGTTGAACGCCCAAATTCGAAAGGTGTCGCAATAGTACTGAATAAAGACATCACAAATGTGGAAGGCGTGAAAATTCGCAGGCTCATACCTGGGAGAGCGATCCTTGCCGTCCTACCGTGGCATGGTAAACTGACACTCACCATTCTGGCTGTATATGCACCTGCAGACTCCATGGCGGAGAACGCAGCTTTTTGGGACAAACTGACGGAACTATGGTTATCGGAGGATTTACCGGTACCAGACATGCTCCTCGGGGACGCAAATGTAGTTGAAGATGCAATTGACAGGTTTCCGCACCGCACCGATGACCCAAAAGCGACCCAGGCTTTGGGAAGGTTTAAACAACTTATAGAAATAAAGGATGGCTGGAGACTCACCAATCCGGACCAAAAAGCGTACACATATAAAAGCACCTCCGGGAAGTCGCACTCTCGGCTGGACAGGATTATGGTCTCCCCAGATCTCTTCAAAAAATGTAGGTACTGGGAAATCTCGGACACACCTGGAGAGCTAACAGACCATAAACTGGTATCTGCGACAGTCTGCGCACCAGGCGCACCCTTCATTGGACCCGGACGATATGTAATCCCACTGTACCTTCTGAAGGACAAGAAGTTCATCAACTACACTGTTGAACAAGGGGCAAAACTACTGAACGAACCTTCAGACGAAGAAATCCAGGTGCGCTATAAGAAGTACAAAGACGACATCGTAGCATTTGCACGAGAGAGAGCCAAAGAGTCGGTTGGAGCCACTGAACAGAAGAAACTGGGACTTCAGAAAGCAGTGAGGCTGATCCTGAACCCTCCACCCGACGGGGATACCGATGTTAGCGACGAGAAACAGCGAGAGGACGCAGTCGAAGTAGCGAAGCTACAGACAGAGATCAATGTCCTGATGTCGCGGCAGAGAGCCAGAAACAGATTAGCAACGAAGATTCGGTACAGAAACGAGCTGGATAGCATCACAAAGTTCACGGTGAGTGTCCACAAAGATAGAAAACCCCGGGATACCATGAATATTCTCCGGAGGACTGATACGGTCCCAATCCAGAGTGAAACCAAGTCGGAGAAGATGGCTGAGTTGGCAAGGAACTATCACAGCGACATACAAGAAGATCCGTCAGAGAGTGACACAGAGGCCAAGAACCAGGCAATACAGGAGGTCTTGACGCATATGGGGCGGCATACTGAACCTCCGGATGTGACAGATCTGGAAAAGGAATTAACTGAGCAAGACATTCTGGCTGCCATGAGAACCCTAGCAAAAGGAAAAGCGTCCGGAGTAGATGGGATTCCGGCCGAGCTCTGGACAAGGCTACACGACATCCACACAGAGTCGAAGAAGAGACAAGGCATTGCCACTGATCCGGGCACTGCCACTGATCCAACTGTCCCAACGGTCGTCTTCGATGTGTTGAAATTATTAACGGCAGTCTTTAATGACATTGAAAGGAAAAGAGTAAAGCAAGGAACAGGCTTTGCAAATGGGTGGATGTGCCCCCTATTCAAGAAGAAAGACATCACAGACATAGCTAATTATCGGCCGATAACGGTCCTAAACACAGACTACAAAATATTCACTAAAGCCATGTCCATGAAACTGGCGAGAGTTGCGCACGCATTCGTTCACCCAGATCAAGTCGGTTTCATGAAAGGCAGGAAGATTGAAGACCAGATATTCCTGTCAATGGAGCTGGTGGAGTATGCGGAGGAAGAACTGGAAAACGGGGTTATTGTTGCGCTAGACCAGGAGAAGGCGTATGATAAAACGTCGCATAACTATCTGTGGAAGGTTCTCAGACACCAAGGCATTCCAGAACACTTTATTCAAGTAGTGAAATCACTATACGAAGATGCAGAGACACAGGTAATGATAAACGGGGTCTTGAGCACAACCTGGAAAATAACGAGAGGAGTGCGACAGGGCGACCCGCTGTCATGCCTCCTATTCAACCTGGCAATAGAACCACTAGCCTGGATGCTCAGGAAATCGAATCTTAAAGGGTACAACATACCCGGAGTCGTGGACAAAGTTATCACGAAACTCTTCGCGGACGACACCACAGTCTACCTAGCGGCCGAAGATAAGTTCGAAAATCTCCAGGAAATTTTGGATAAATGGTGTGCCGCGTCAAGCGCCAAGTTCAATGTAGGGAAGACAGAGATCATCCCTATAGGAACCGAGGAATACCGTCAATCGGTCATAGACACGAGGAAGTTGAACGATGAGGACATTGTCCTGCCTGCGAATATACACCTCGCCAAAGATGGCGAGGCGGTACGAATCCTGGGAGCACAGGTGGGAAACGGTGTACAAATAGAAGAAACATGGACACCTACAGTTGAAAAAATCGACTCGAGTCTCGAGCGGTGGGGTAGAAATCACCCATCACTGGAGGCGCGTCGCCATATAACACAGATTACCTTTGGATCTATGACACAGTACCGAACACAGGTAAATGGTATGCCCAAGCCGGTAGTGAAACTACTCAATAGAAAACAGCGAGATTTCATCTGGGCAGGTGCAAAATCATCGCCGGTCCAGAAAGAGATGCTTCAGGCACCCATCGAGGAAGGCGGGAAGAACCTGTTTGACCTGGAGGCAAGAAATGATGCTATACAGTTAATGCGACTGAAATCATACCTCGAACTTGACCCAACCAAGCGGGCAACTTGGGCGTATGTCACAGATGTAAGACTCGCAAATCACGATAAAAAGACCTCAAAAGTAGCCGATGGGTCGCATGTGAATATGTTCACCCAGAACTGGGCACCCAAGAAGAGTGAACTCCCCCAACGCCTGAAGGACATGGTTAATTGTGCAAAGAAATACGGCATAAAATTCGACACACTCAATCCAAGCAAAGATGTTAGAGAGCTCCTGCCGTTGTGGCACCATTTCGGAGAAGACCCAAACAAACGGCAGCTCAACAACAAACCACAATGCAAGTGCCTGAGAGTAAATCACCGGGTGACTACAGTGGGAGATGGTATGTCAGTCATGGCAAGGCTAAACGACCCAATACACGAGGCCCACAAAAAGTGCATCTGCGCGGCGTGCTCAGATGATAGAATAGAGCGAAAATGCAAGAACCCTCACTCTTGTGCAACGGCGGTACAAACGAGACTTGGTCAGCTACTACCCAAGTGGGACCCCCGAGTATCTGATCTCCAGGAGGAAGAGAACCCGGACGAGGGCGAGAACACAAGAGTGTTCATCGGACCGGAGGAAATATCCAAACTCACAGATGGTTTTCGAGTTTTCACGAATGCCCCGGATCCTGTGGATCCAAGCGCTGCACAAGTAGTAGCTGTGGATGCAGACAGCGAAGATATGGTGGTAGTCGCGTTCAGCGGACACACCGAGCATGGAGGCACAGCAGATGCCAAAGCGGCCATCGCAATTTTCTATGGGGAAGGTGACCCCCGCAACGAGTCCGGAACGCTACCAGAGGACCTGGGGCAGTCGACGTCGAACGCCGAGATTGCTGCTGCAGCCCGTGCAATACAGAGGACACCTCTGGGAACTGAGCTTAGACTAGAAAGTAGAAGGGACACAGTACTGCGGATCGCAACCCATGCCATGGGCCCGAATGAAGACAGAGGGTGGATTGCAACACCTAATAAGAGAACATCCAGAGTTTTGGGTGCAGCACTGCGAGCACGAAGGGGCACGAAGACGCCGATAGCGGTTACGGAGAACGTCAGGACCGGCTCCGCTTCGGAGATGGCGCGAGAGGCAGCCCGAGATCCGACGGCGATCAAACTTGGCATAAATCTTGAAATTCCCGCGGTTGAAAACCTTCCCGGCGCAAAACTTAGCAAGTTGACACAAGCACTGGCATACAAGGGCATCAAGGAAATGAGGAAGAAAGTGTCTCGGAAGACGACAAACAAGATCATATCCACAGTACAGGATGAACTACGGTCCCAGTACGTGCACGCGCCAACACCGGCCACGATATGGAAGTCCATCAGACACAAAGATGTAACTAGGCAGATCAGGACTTTTCTGTGGAAATCAATGCATGGAGCCCACCGCATTGGAAAATTCTGGGAGAATATCCCGGAATGTGAGGACCGAGCCATATGCGGGCACTGCGGGGTTGTAGAAACTTTCGAACACATCATGCTAGAGTGTGAACGCCCCGGGCAGAAGCAAGTCTGGGCGCTGGCAAAGGCGCTGTGGGCAAAGAAGCACCAAAAATGGCCTGCGCTGTCCCTAGGGGCAATTTTAGGTTGTGGCCTTGCCAATTTTGAAGATGAGAAGAAAAAGGCTATCCCATCCACTGCGAGATTGTACCGTATTCTGATCACTGAGTCAATGTACTTGATATGGAAACTCCGATGTGAGTGTGTCATTGGACACGATGGCGTACCACCCGCCAAGAACCACGTCCATAACAGGTGGGTACGTACAATGAACGAACACTTGGAGATAGACATAAATCTCACAAACGAGATGAAATTCGGGAAACAATACTCTCTGCCCCAAGCTTTGGTCCTCGAGACCTGGCGGGGTACCCTCAAAGATGAAGGGAAGATGCCAAAAGACTGGCTTCGTCAACCTGAGGTTTTAGTAGGTATAGTGTCCAAAGGATCGCGAAGATCCCCGACACCCTCCGATGATGATGAGGGAGTCGGCTAGCTGAGACGCGGAGCCCTACACTGTCGCACATGCGGCGTGCGTAAATGCATTTCCTCAGGGGTGGTTTATCCTACAACCAGTGGGGGTCGAGAGTCCCCCTTCCTTACGCGGCTGCCAGGGGCTAACCAAGTTAGTTGCCTGGCGGTCCTATCGTACCGCCAAAAAAAAAAAAAAAAAAAAAAAAACCGGTAAAAAGATTAAGCAGCAAGACCCAGTTACACTCGAGAAGGTTATTGCGCTGGTAAGTCTTTGCAAACAGTCTCACGGCAATCACTTAGCTGCCCCAGATACGCAAGAAACACAAGTACTTCCAGCGCTTTCATGGTGGTTGGCCGATTCGTGACATGATCAGGGGGTACCTCAGCAACAACAACGACAAGTTCAAACGCGCCCTCCGCCATGAACAAGCGGCCGAAGAGAAGGATGATGAGGAGTGGGAGAACGAGTCTGATGCGGACGAGATGGATGTTGACGGAGAGGCCTTGGATGATGAAGGGCAATCGGGCAATGAAGACATCAAGCTGGGCGACAATGAGGACGACACCATGGAGGAGGAGCCCCCCGAGATCGAGGCCATGGAGGAGGATGGCATTGAGGTCTTCGGTGACGACGCTGCTGGGGACGGGTACGATGAGTTTAGCCTTTCGAGTCCTTCGACGCCTGTCAAAAACAAGGTTTGTTTCTTATATTGGCCTCATAGCAAGCTGACTGTGCGTGCAGGAAAACATTGAACCAGAATCGCCGTTGTCCGAAGTTAAAGTTTGTGTATCAGTGCGCGACCTCGGCTCAACTGATTGTTTTTCTAGCCTCGGCCTCGACCGCTTCGAGGGCACCCAATCATTGACGATACACCGTCTCCGGTCGTATGTTTCTGACACTCTTCCTGTTTCCATTGCCTGACCCTCATCCAGAATGCGAAGCGTAAGCATACCAACACCGCACAAGACGCCGAGTCGCCAGTGAAAAAAGTATGTCTCAAGTCCCAGTTTTGGACGTGCTGAGACGATTTCTTAGCGCAAAACTGCCCCAATCGTCCCAGAATTATATCCGTCAGCAGCATGCGATCACGAGGTTCCCAATCCGCTCCCTCCACCCCTTCTTGCGTTGTTTGAAAAAAGACGAGCTCTAACAGATCCTAATGGTGCAACCGCAGCACACCTTGTCCAAAAGATCTGCGACACCATCGCCCTCGAGCACAACCGCACCCTCTCCCTCGTAAAAGCACAAAACTCTGGCTGGCCCTTGAAAATCAACTTTGACGAGCTTCCTCAACGTATTCACTGCTTATTTCCAGGGCTCCGGAAACTGCGCTCCAACTCTGTGTCTTTGTCCAACTCCCCTGTCTGGCGGAGATTCCTTGGTCGCATTAATCACCAAGTTTACGCGTTTTCTCGCTCCTCGACGGGGTTTGCAACAGCAGAGATGGGATGTGGGTAGTGAGTATTCTGTTTGTGCCTCCAAAAGGTTCTTTTGACCTCCTCCTTCTGCAGTTTTGGTCCGAGAGGACTCGCAATCATTCAAGCGGCGCTCAAAACTCTCAACAAGGGAGAAGAAGACGACACCGTCGAGAACGACCTGTATAGAGCCATCGCCGATGCCGTAGATATTCCCGTCAATTGGGACGAATATGAAGATGACTCCAACCTCATTTCCTTGTCCAAGTTTACCAAATATGTTCTCATTCCTCACGTCGCTGCCTCGCTCATCACCGAGGACCTGGAGCTCGAGTTGGGACCCGCTGTGGAAGTTTTACTCAAAAGCCAAGAGTATGGCCTCTTTTTCAACGCCAACATTCCCGAAAAAATTGATATCTTGGTCTCGCCCATCCATGCTGACCATCGCCCACCGCGACATCGCAAAGACGCGACCAGGTTGACCGGGATGCTAAGCCTCTTAGTAAGTGTATCAAATCGTTCGAGTTGTTGGTTGACAGACCCTCGAAGCCTCCGAAGCAAAAGGTGATAACCCTCGCTGACCACCCCGCAGTACGTTTCATTGTTTCTCAAACTCTTGGTGCCTGCTGAATCACGCTTTAGCCGGAAGCGAAGGATGGGAAGAAGAAAAAGAAGGTGAAGGCCGAGGTCGTCGAGGTACGTGGTACCGGACCTCCTGTGTGCTCTGGTCACCCGACCCCTTTTTCAGTCTCCCAAAACCAAAACCCAACCCCCGAAGCCAGTGTTGAAGGCAAAACCAAAGAGCGTGAAGACCGCGAAACCACAACCGCAACCCTCATCGAAGCCGCAACCAAAACTCTCACCGAAGCCGCGCAAAGCCGCGCCCACCAACGCTAAACCGAAGCCCAAGACCGCCACCCACTCCCCTCGTCGAACTCGCACTCGCACCTCGCGGTGAATACACTGGGTGCACAGGCCCATTTGCAGGCCCTGCAAATTGCAAGCAAATTGCATGCAAATTTGACATTTGCCTCACATTTGCATGTCTTTTGCGGGCTGTGCAAATTTAGAATATGCTTATCATTTGCGTGTCATTTACGTTACATTTGCTCCGGGTGCAAATTCTAAATTTGCAGACTGCGCAAATTGGAATCAAATAGAAGCAGTAAACAACTGATGTATACCTAAACCTGCTATATATGGTAATTTTTATTGCCTTTATAGGATAGTTATGAGAATCTATCAGGCTCTCTTTGGGTTGAACCTGTCCTCAAACACAGAAGCAAAAGTGCCAGGTTTGAGTAACATCAGTTACACTGAGGTGCCAACTAACACCAGACCAGCGTCTGTCAGCTACCATGACATTTTGTTGGGCAAAAAAAAAGACCCGTTGGAGGATTAAGCCTAGGCCTCTGCTGCGTTCCGCACACTTGGAGGTTGTAGCAACGAACGCAAGCCCGCCGAAGTGGGCCCCGAATGGATTAGGCTCGGAGGATAGGCTACAAGTACATGAATCGTAACAGTAGATACGAAGAGTTAAGCAATAAGTAAAAATTCAGTAAAAATTCAGTAAAATATCATGGGAGAGGAGGGTAGGTGACGGAAAATGTACAAGCTATAAGAAGCCTGGTACCATTTTAGTTTTGCAACGGGAAAGGCAATGGACGGCGACGCCGCTTACTCAGTCCAAATTTTGCCTCGGGAATTCACGACGGCAAAGCCGTTGGAATGAGCAAAATCTGGAGAGCAAGAAAATTGAGCGTTGCTCCAGATGCAGAGCGCGGGGCGCTTACCTTGTGCTGGGGGGTAAAGGCGAAGCTGTGAGCAGCACAAGGTGAATTTCATCGACATATATTGTCTCGGATCCAGCCTCCGCTAAATCCATAGCGCTGAATCAGAGACATGTTGATGAAACGGGGCGACGAGGCCGACTGACCCGTAAATAGGGGGAGGATGGCGGTGCCAATGGAAAGCGGCAGAGCCGCGGTTCACGTGTCGAGTGGGCGCAGAGGCCTCCGAAAAATCTCCCTACCCTCGGAATCCAATTTTACTCCAAGCTATTTGATGGTTGTCAGTGTAGAGGTCCAGCAACCTCCATTAGTCCTTGTTGCCTGACCTGAATTTAATGCTTGACTTAAGCTTCTGAACGACTCAAAAGCTTAACACATCAATATCTGATTGGAGATCAATATTGCATTAAACACTCATTCTGCGTCATTAAAACATATCCTGCTCTCAGCATGGCCTTTTCATTTCCTAATCCGGAACCCCCCAACCTTAGACAAACCACCTATTGATGCTGACGGGTAATTGGCAGCTTCTTCATTGTTCAGAAAGTGAAAATATATATCTATATACCCAACCCTTTCCACTGAGGTGCTGACTACTACAACACAAGACCAGATTCCATGTCAGGCGGCCTGTCACAACATTATTGTTGAGCAAAAGAACAGGCCTTCAAGAGGATTGAACTCAAGGCTAGCAAAAGCTTGATGGTGGCAGTGTCGGCTCCCGGCCAGAGGCGTTAGTCAGCAATTTGCCATTAAATATCCTTTAGCTCATTGGCTCATCGCTGAAAAAAAAAAAAGCTGAAAAAGGGGGGGCTGCAATGACAAAGACCATTGGGTAACACTAATCATAACACAGAATCATATTGGGGCCTGCCAAAGATGTACAGTCTGAAACGCCTCAGGTGCCTAATGCTGCCCAGAACAATAGACCTTCAAAAATAAATGGATTCGGAATGTACCGCTGCTCATACATATATCTACACCTTTATGTACAAGACAAAACCACGGTGGAGGGCAAGCAAAGGAGTCTAAGGTGTGAGATGAAGGCAAGAGCGACAATCAAATGCTCCTGATGTTCTCCCCCTCTTTATATGAAAAGGGCGAGCTCGAGTGTCATGTTTTTTGAATGGCATGGCAGACACTGGTGTCAGGAGGAGTGAAAATAGATGAAAGAGGAAAAACTGGTTAATATTTGTATTGTGCAGACAAGTCCTAAACTTGACGAAAGCATGTTGGTGGCTAAAAATAGCGATGATGTTTTGCGTGGACTTTCTTGAAAAAGTCCGCACGAAACATCATCGTTAGCAACCATTCTCAAAAGGCGAAAAGAATTGGCCCAAGTGAGGATTGAACAAGCACCAGTGGGCTATCATGCAAAACCCCACTCTACGAGCACTAACCACTAGAGCAGGGACACACACAGCATTCATACCCATCCAAGAGACTAGTGATGGCAGTGTCAAGTCACAAAAATCGCAAAACAATCAATATCACTGGAACTAGGATTAAATTCAACATGCCCATAAATCTGTCTGGATTCTTTGAAATTTAAATTTCTTTCCAGGCTTATCAGGCTATAATAATAAGCATTAGCTTGGTCTGTGGGGGAAGACTCCACCCCAAGACCCTGCTGCTAAAACTAGGGATGATGGGATTCAAACTAAGGGAAAAAATTGAAAGCAAGTGTGCTGAGTGAGCACCGCGAGCCAGCGCACACAGCCGGCTAGCTAAGAAATTAAAGCAGGACAGAGGAAGTCTTAGCCGTGATTGACAGCATTTGTCAATCACTCCTCTCTTGCCTCCCGCGCACTCGCCAATTTTTACTGGTATGAACTTCGTTGTCTTTGTCGGTCTCTAGGAGCACTGGGCCTTTCTCCATTGGCCTTCCTGGATCAAGCTCGCTGGCCTGGAATGACTTTGTGGCTCACCCTGATCACCATAACAACACCCTTTCTTGGATGCACACAGTCTTGTTGTACCCTCAAGTTCTTTCTGGGCTCACTGAGTACCCAAGGGCTCTACATCCGCAAGGATCTGTCGAGGCTCAGGAACATAGCAAGGTCTGAAGGAGGGTTCTCTATCCCATAGCCCCTATTCTTGCTACTCACTCTTGGCCATCTTGAATTACTCTGGAGACTTTGGAGGCAACATCAATTGACCCTCATTGGTCTCTGGCCCACTTTGCGCACATACTGCTGCCATGCGCTGAGGACAACTGGTCTGAAATCCATGTATTGCGTGCCAATTTGCTCATTGCCCCATTCTGTGCACACCAATTTGGTTGTTGCTGCTATTTGCTAAGGATGATTGGTCCAGAGCCCATTTATTGCATGCCAATTTGGCCATCACCCATTCCGCATGCACCAGTTCGGATGCTGCCGCATTTGTCTGAAGCCTATTTCATGTCACTGCCAAATGTGGATGGAATCCTGACGCCATCTGGGTTTATCCAAAACCCCCCAACCCCGTTAACATAAGTAGTCTGAACCCATTGATTCAGGTCAAGCTGCAAGTCAGATTCTCACAACATGCACATGACCTTGTTCAATTAATATCAGTGTGAGGTTAAATTTGGCAGTATGAGTGAGGTTGAATTTCAGGTGAGAGCTGATTGGTTGCTGCCGATGAAGTCTAGAGGCCCTCAACCACAGATTGGGAATGAGCGACTGCGGAAGACTATTGTTAACACTCAATAACCCAGCCAACACATCATACACCCTGAGTGTCTGATCTTGCTTGTCTTTCTGCCAATTGACGGGAGTTTACACTGGCAACTACTTCAATCATACTCCCGGAGACCAAACACTGGTTAGGAGATTCAATTTCTTCACCAAAATTTCTGTTGAAAAATGTTGTTTGTTTTCCATCAATTTTTCACTGAAAAACCCCTGGAAAACTCAAAATATTTTTCGCTCCTTTCCCAGCAAAAGGTGAAAAACTCGAAAGAAAGTTGGAAAGTGGTGAAAAAGTTTTGAGTTTTTCACCCACTTTCCCAGTGGAGAATCTCTGAAAAACAAACAATATTTTTCACCGAAAATACTGGTGAAAAATTTCAATTTCCCAACCAGTGAAAGTAGTACAGAAGCCCGTTAGATTTTACTTCAGCTCCACTTTGGCCTGGCACGCACAGAGTGTCTGTAAGGGCAACCTCGAGACCTGAGAATACTCAAGAGTCCTAGCGAGGGGAATCAGAAGTATATTAATAATGTACACTAGAATACAGGAAAGCATAACGCACCTAGCGAGGGGAATTCGAAGAGAAGAAACTTTAAGGATTCCCACACTAGGTCGGGACTCTAGATACATACTATACAGGCGCATGTGACCGGAGTGATCGGCAGAGATCCCGGGCTCAGTCGCAAGCGGAATGCCAACGGGAGATATCGGAGGGCTTAAAGGGGCGTCGGGAGGAGGTTCCCCTGACAGCGTCTTCTCACCCTGCTCTGGCTTCTTTCACTCCAGAAAGAAAGATGTTTCTGTCAGGGGAACCCCGCTTCCACGCCCCATTTGGACGTCCAGTTCAACCAAGAAGACATTCACACAATCACACAATCCCCAATGGCATCGAGCGTGTGATCGTGCCCGTGACCTTTGCACATGGCGCCGACCATGTGCTGATGATCTTTCACCTTGACGATGCTCCTCATTCCACATGGTGCTGCGCACCTGTGAGTACTTCCCCCTGGCGACCCTTATCATTGCACATGGTGCTGCGCACCCTGTGATTCCCCAGTAGTATATATACCCAGCCTAGTGAGGGAATCCTCAGAGTTTCTTCTCTTTGGATTCCCCTCACTAGGTTTGCCTCCCTTTTCCTGTATTCTTGTACATCCTATTGATCTCCTTTGGATTCCCCTCACTAGGACTCTTGAGTTCATCTCGGGCCTTCGAGGTTGCCCTTACAGTTTCAGTGTGTCTGAAGTTGTACCTGAAATGCCTGGCTTTTGTAATAGTTTTAGGGTGCACTGAAACTATTAGTTTTGGGAGCCCCAAAACTAGCTGGCCTGAGCAATTTCAGGGCTCCTGAAACTATTAGTTACAGTGTGTCTGAAATTGTTACTGAAATTAGAGATTTCAGTTACAACTTCAGAAGGCCTGATACATTCCTTTTGCTGGAGTGTTTTGCACATCTCTATCGCTGGGGCTGGGCACATTGCCAAACTGATTACTTGATGTTACGATTATGAAGTGTGCTTATGTGAAGTACATCACTGAGGTACAACCGAGGTCATCCACGGCAGCCCTTGAAATAACTAAATGTTGTTGGTCCTTCCAACCAACAGCCGCCTTCCTCATTCAAGCACCTTTTGTGAAACCCCGCTCAGTAGCAAAGGACAATATTTATCCAAGTTCGAATAAAGGCCATGGGACCTGGTGGGTCGATGAACTAAGGTGTATTCTGTCTAGATAGACCGATATACAGCTCAGGGACACTCTACGAGTCCCGACGATCGAGGAGTTCTTCTGCTATGCAGAAGACGCTACGACTTGACAGATGAACAGATGACGAAAAGGACTACTTGGTGCCCGAATAGCCTCCTCAGAGGATGGATGGTGACTATAGGCGTGGAGTGCCTCTTCTGCTAAGCAGGGATATCCAAGTCAAAGGTGCTGGTGACTGGACAAAGGTGTTTGAGCCAAGAAACAGCTCGTTGTGCCCCTTCTGCAGAGCAGGAATGTATCGGAAGCCACCTAAGGCCTGTACTCACGAACTAAGCCCGTAGGCGATAGAGAGAGTCAGACGAGGTGGTGGTAAGAAGAGTAATGATATTGTGTTCATAAATATCACATGACTATATGATTACATAATATCTTCATACATATCAAATAGGGGTATACTTGAGACTAAAAAGAGGACGTGCAGCCTAGACGTATGCTGCCCGGTCACACCTTTCTCATTCTATGAACCCTCAGTTTCTTCATCAAGATCTGATTCTTGCGCATGCGGAGGTTGAAGCATGAGTCCGTGGTTGAAGATCAATATCAATAGTTAAGATTTGCTCCAAATGTTTGGAGTGAACTTGAAATCACTGCGGAGATGGAATGCACAAGCGGAACAGGTAAATGTATGCGAGGGGCTGGAGAGTTTACAAGTGTCGGAACGGGCAGAATGGCCGAGCGTCGTGGAAGATGCAAAAAGTTGAAACCAACTTGAAGTGTTTGGATCAGAAGTACTCGGCTTTTGGACCAAATCAATCCACTCTTCACTCAACTTCCAGTCTGTTTGCGTTTGAGGCAGTCGGATTTTCAGTCAAGCATGAGCAAAGCTCCAACACTGTCCTGTTACACCCTTGCAGGTCTGAGCATCCGCTCCAAAGTCGCAATTTTCCCTAGGAGGACAGCATGTCACGATTCGATTCCAATCTTATCGCGACAACGCCTATCTCGGAGGCGCCTAATGAAGCGCCCACAGATGAGATAACGAAGGGATTAGATATGGACTTAGATTAGATAGTTGAACACCTGGCAAACACATGGTAAAAGAACATTGCAGAACATTCCGGCACTACATGTTGCAGCAGGATGGTTTATGCACCGAGTACATACACGATTCATATTCACACGGTTCACAGAACAGTATAAGTAGAGTAGCTAGTTTCTTGTATTCCTTAGTCTTTTATTTGATTCATTTCTCGAAGTCCTGTGCATCTCACTCCCCAATCCGCTATCTCTGTATAGTCGGACGAGATAAGGCTTTGATTGTGACACAGCAAGCTGAATGCACTATCCAGCCGGCGCGCGTCATCGTTCTTGCTCGAAACATGGCCTTTTTCTGCAAACCAAAGGACGGAAAGCATCCTCCGGGCGTCCTCTCACCGATGGTACCCACTGGCTAACCCTGCGATCGAAAACACGCTCATGCGAGGCATCCCAAATTGGAAGGTTTGGAATTTTGATCCTAAAGGAGATACATTATTTTCTCAACTGATTCTATATCGTTTGGCGTCCAACAAATCATGTAGGACCCTGCACAACATCTCGATGATGGAGAACACACATTGATGCCATGACACCAAACGCCACTGGGGGGACCGCTCAAATGATAGATTTTCAATATCCAGGTAACTTATCTCTCTACCAATTGCCGGTCGTTTAACCTAAACCAAGCCACATAGGGCATCTTTCCAACCTCCTATTGTAGCCGGGGAACCTCGCAGAGTGTTGCTACCCAAAGGGTGATTGATGGTATGCCTCGAGGTGAGCAATGTTCAAAATCGGATGAATGCCATAGGATACAGAAAGCTGAAGTTGATATGTAATGGGGCTTAGCTTTCTAATGATCTCGAAGGGCCCGTTGTACTTGAGCAGGAGTTTCTTGCCTCACCCTTTCTCAGCTTGGAATAGGTTGAGGGAGTGCGGATTTAAGACCACTTGATCACCTTCTTCGAATTCAGTTGTTAGCTGGCCATCATTGTATCCCCCCGCTGTTGGAATACTTGAGCCAAAAGCAATGCTTCCTTGGCGCGGGTGCGGCTTGACTCAAATTCATCAATCATTTCCTGTGCCTTTTCATTTAACACCGCATCATTACCCCCCGAGTTCCGGCTTGATTCATCGGTCTGGGAATCGCGGTGGAACTGGAGATTATGTTTGACGCGGTGATTGGATGATAACCACGGAGCAGGAAGGCTGGAGAGAATGTGGTACTGGTGTGCGGAGTTGAGTTGTAGGATAGCACAAATCCCTCCAGATAGTCGGCCCAGTCATTCCGTGAGGGGCCGACATAGGCACGTAAGGCAATTTCGAGGGTCTGATTTAAATTCTCCGTCTGTCCATCAGCTTGAGGATGATAGGCAGTTGTGAGAGCGCGCTTCATGCCCATTAACCGACAGACTTCAGCAAGAGCCTCGCGTTCCGTTGGAGAGTAGTTGCACTCTGGGGACTTCAACACTCGAGACCAGTAGCGAATCACATGTTCAATATGAACTGCGGTGTCTTCGAAGTCGGAGGCCCAATCGCCCGGTGCAGGAACGTCATCAACGCCTTTAACTACAGCTACGGGAACAGGTATTGCCTCCTTGTTCTTGTATGCACGTTGCAACCGCTCATATAGCCGAGTGCCACGAAGGTCTCGGATTTTTATTGGTTGAACTTGTTGCAAGATGCCGGCAAGCTTGTAGTCGCACGCATTAGTGCAAACTCGGTACGGTAGTCCTGCGATCACATATCCACGGACCGTAGCGTTGATTAAGACACAGCTCAAATGCCTCCTTATGCAGATCTGTCCACTCCCATTTGCTCTCCTTTTTAACAGCTGGAAAAATGGTAGAATGGGATGTACATCAAAAAGTACACCATCATACCAAGGAACTGTTGCAGCTCATGAACATTGCACAGTTCTGCAAGCTGCAGGATAGCATCGACCTTTTCCTTGTGTGTAGAGAGTCCAAGACGAGACACTTTCTGACCCAGGAGCAGCAGTGATTGGTAGGCAAAATGACATTTTCCAGGAGACAGTGTAATGTTGGCGGCAGAAATTGCAGAGAATACCTGATCAAGATGCTGAATATACTCTTCAAATGTGAGGGAGAACACCACAATATCCTCGATATATACCAATGCAAAGATCCACAGGAAGGGTGCCAAAACATTATGCACGACTCTCTCGAATACACTTGGGCCATTCCGGTAGCCGAACGGCATGTGTCGAAATTGCCACAGACCACAGTGTGTTCTGAATGCTAATTTCTCTGCAGATGTGTCGGACATTGTCAGTTGAGTGAATCCCGATACAGCATCAAGTGTGGTGAGCCACTGTGAGCCAGATAAAGCTTGGAGGATATTATCTTGCTGAGGCAGAGGAAATTCATCGGGAATCACCATTTAATTTAATTTCCGCAGGTCAATTACCATTCGAGGTTTGCCATTGCGGTATACAATGAAGACTGGTGCTGCTCAAGGACTTTTTGATGGCTCAATAACACCAAGCTGAATCCAAGAATCCATCAGCTTGTCGACAACCTCACGGTTGGCCAGCGAGACAGGAAACGGAGGCAAGGATACAGGTTTGGAACCTGGTTTCATCGGGATTTCAACCCTGCCATTGTAGTTTCCCAGCCGTCCGTCAATGCCAAATGCAAGTTTATTCTGCAAGATCATAGCTTCGAGCTCTTGCCGCTGTTCTGGAGTAAGGTCAGGAGAGATGTCGACCTCTGTCAAGAGTTTATCCCCAGGAATTGATTCCTCAGGTACCTCTGCAGTCTTAGGTCCACCCTCAACTGGATCTTCAGCCAATGGGTCGTTCTCCTCAGTCGCATTCCGCTGAGCCTTAGACAAGATCTCAGTAACTGACCGAACAGCGTGAGTTCCAGATTTTCCCCCAAATAACTCATGATGAGGAGGAGGAGAGCCAGAATCATGCAGGAGAGACTCTTCCTGGCATTCAGTACGCTTTGACACAGAGAAGCCATACGCAGGAGGGTCTTTGACAGCAGAAAGCGGAGCAGGTTCAACTGGATCGGTTGCATCACTCAGGTCAGCATCGGCTGAATGAACCTGAGACTTTTGCATGGTTGCAATTTTCTCATCGGAGGCCAGTTTCTCAACAACCAGACAGCACATCAATGCAGCATGAGCATAGATCTGAGTCTGCTTCTCCTTGAGTATTACCTGTCCCACGCAAATGGTCACCGGTAATTGTGAGAAGTTCGCAACGTGCAAGACCAGGTTATCCTTTGAAACAAGCATGTCCGGGAATCCATAGAGTGCGTCCTCATTACCATGGGTGTGGAAACTGCGCTCCACAAATGCCGAGCTTTGACCTTGGGGAAAATAAAGCTCAACCGGAACTGCAACACTAGTTTCTGCAAGAATGACAATGCGGCTTTTGGATCGTACCTTGTGGCTAATGTAACACAGACCAGCTCGTTTCTTGAGCTTCTGGCTCTTCCGATGAATCTGTGCCTTGGAACCATGATGCTCCAATCCAGGGGTGCACTTTAAAGGTGTGTCCTTCATCGTCAATCAAGGATTGAGATGTTGAAGCAGCAACTTTAATTGAGCGTCCTGTGTCCCCAAATGTAAGGTAAGTCTCTCCTTCTTGTCTCATGACTGAGATGGAGTACTGGTCTGCAAAGTCATTTCCCAGAATGAACGGGGTAGTCATCCCTTTCACCACATATGTCTTGACAGTGATCTTCACTGGGCCGTCATCCATGTGGAAGAACAACTCCAAGGTGATATACCCAGAGATGACGGATTTCCCAGTGACCTGAATGAGATTAATCCGCTGCCCAGCCTTTGTTCGAGGAATGTGTGACAGGTTTGCAAGTGCTTTCTCCGAAATCAAGGTAATGTCAGAGCCACTGTCAATGATAACCAAAATTGCATCAGTATCTAACCCGCCAACTGTTGCCGTTGTTTCTGTGGCCTTCGCACCGAGGAAAGAACATCCAGGTGGCCTTGCCATGTATTTTTGAAGCTCAGGATGGGCTCAGATCCAGATGCACGTCTGACATGATAATTGAGTGATTCAATCTCCCTGGCTAGTCTTCAGCGAGTTCTTCTGTTCAGAGCTGGCTTAGCATTATTTACAGCACATGCAGTCGCAGAAGAACTCGTTGAAATGTCTGTCTTCACTGGGGAAGGTTGACTGGCTGGAGAAGGTTGAACTTCAACATCTGTGTCAGTGTCCAAGTTCAGAGGTTTGTCATTAACCGAGGAATTCAACTGAATATTCCCCTTCAGGGCTGAGGCTGCTTCAATATCTCTACTGAGCCGGTAGGATGCGAAGTTATTTCAGTAGTCTGAAGGGGCTGATCAAAATCCTGCTGGAACTCAGGGCCAGACTCAGTGTCAGTTTCAAGGCTGTAATACAGGTCATTGTATTGCTCTTGTGCATCCTGTTTCTCGTTTGTCATATTGGCTAGGTTAGCTCTGGCGGCGCAGTTGCCCTTGAATGAATGCAAGCATTCATTATCCCAGTGCTTACCCCTTCCACAGTGTCTGCATGGCCATGCATTTTTCGACTCTGAAGTAGCCTTTTTGGAAACATTTCGATCACCCTTGGGGAACTTAGGAGGCTCTTGATTACGAGACCAGCCAATGAGATTTGCTCAAGTGTTTTGAACGGTAATTCTTGAGTAATCCCGGGGGTGATCACGATAAGAGCTCTCTCTGTCACTCCAAGGGTCGAGTTTCATCAAGGCATCCTCGTGGTATCGAATTGCAGACTGGAACTCAACAACATCCTGATAAATCTGGGTAGTCAAGATAGTGTTCCAAAGTGATGGTGCACTGTCCATTACTCCCATGATAATCTCAGAGTCATCCAGAGAGTATACTGTGTTCAACAGTTCGGTCTTGCAAATGAAGTACTCACTCGGAATTTCACGAGCATGCCTGTAATCCCGGTAAGTAGCTTTGTTTGCTCTTCCGCACTGTTGATCAAGCCATTTGCGGTTCAGGAAGTAGGTCACAAAGGCTGTCCGTAGAGTATCCCAGTTCTCTTCAATTTCCTTGCGGTACGCCATTGGCAGAGACCAGTACCAGACTTCGGCATCAGCTTCCAGTCACTTGGGAACAACACGTCCTAGTTGACGCCAGACTGTCGTGGATTCTCGGGCAATATCATTGACCTTCAACAGCCACCAAACAATGGTGTCAGTGTTTCCATCCCACTTAGGTACATTATCGTACTTCAGCTTCAGGTCAAAGTGTGCTTCCTTGGAACCACCAAGTGCATTGTTGGTGCCTTGAACGTTCGGACCAGGGTTCGGATCAGGGGAATCCAGTGGATTCCCACGGTTGGACATCGGCTGCCTGGGTCTTCGACGAGGCATGCCCCATCCACACCTTCCATCACTGTCACTGGGGTCACCATCCGAAGGATTGGGTGGTGGTGGTGCTCTGTGAGGTGGTTCAGCACGTGAACCAGCTGATGAGACACTTCCATGACCCCGATTGCCAGATGGTCCTCGTGCTGGTGGTGGTTGTGAGCCCATTCTTTGCATCTGATCTTCTTCAGCTGAATCCGCTGCTTGCCTCGTTCCACGATGGGATGCCTCAGGAATAGGTGCCATTGGCGTCAGAATTTCTGCCATCCGTTGATTATTCTTAGGCAGACCATGATCCCTTGTCATATTTGCAAAGCAAACTGAGGTAGCTCAAGCGGATTGCTGTCTTGAAGGTTCAGGAACAGATTCGAGTATGGTGTGTCTCGATTGTGAGGTAAGGAAGGCTTTTGATTCTAGGATTGAGGCGGTATTGAACTGCTGCGAGCTCGCTCAGCATACTCCTCCACAACTTCCATAACCTCATGACGCGAGTTCCAAGGCTTCTGAGTGCTAAAGTCATGGAATTTGTCCAGACAGTAGAGGAAGTGTTCAACATCTGCTCAGAAGCAGACTGCCAAGATCTCAAAGTCATTCACGTTCCAGTACTCCTCCAAATCGTCGTCATTGCCCCATGAGGGCATCTTTGGCAGACGTCATCCAACTAGATGGAAGGAGTCCTCAGCCATGAGACGCCAATTGTACAGGACACGCAGGAGAACTTTGTAATGATCTATGATGAGTCTATACCCAGAACCTGTCAGAAACCATTCCCACTGGGTGAAGATGTTATTGAGAAGATCCAACTCCTCAGGGAACACTGCGTAAAATAGTCGCTGTGTGGCAAGTGTTGCATTGAGGAGATGGGCCTTGTCAACTACCTTCAATTCCTTGGTCAGGGCTTCATTGCACTGTGCCTTGATCTGAGAGTGCTTGGCAATCTTCGCCAATGACAGAGTGCTTGGGAGATCCAGGTCAATGATGAGTGCAGGCTCTTCCGGGTTAACATCCTTGTAGTCGAGATGACCTGTGGGATCCTTTAGAGGTTCAAGTTCGTACACATCATTAGGATCCAGGATACCATTGCACCATGTGCTGTGGTACTCACTACGGCCGTGAGCGTGAGGTCAAGGTGAGTGTGGTAGGGATTTTGATTTTGAAGGTCCACCGGGGTTGTCGCTATGGTCAGACAGACTAGCTTGTTCTGTCTTTGTTGTCATGGTGAGCTTGTTGTAGAGAGAGAGGGGTGAAAGTATCAGAGGACTGATTAAGCAAAGGAGTTCCCAATGTGTCCACCAATGTAAGAGAAACGGGTTGTGCACGCGTTATGTGATGCGTGTACCGTGAGCGAGTTGGTATTACTGAATGTAATACCTGAATGAATATACTTGAGTTCGGGAACCCCTTATATATAATCAGTGGACCGACAATATAACAAAAGACTCAAAGTGCGCTGCAAAGTCTAGCAAACATAGAGTAGATGAATCTAACAGTACTGTAGGGTCTAGCAACGCTACAGTTAAGGTAGATTGGGTAACTGTAAGTCTGTAAAGTCTAGCGACATTCACAGTAGGTTGGTTGGTATTGAGCTTGTATGCTCAATTCAGAATCATGCAGATGGGTGAGGTTCACGATGGGAGTTCAATTGTAAGATGTAAGATGCCCAAACAAGAGGTTGAGCTCCTCATATATACTACTGAGGTGAGTCAGTGTGAGTCAGACGGGGACTGACTCACGTCTACTCAACTAGAGTCAGAAATGGAGCCGCGCATAGCACCAGTGGGTGTGTGACAGACAGTGTGAACCGTGAGAATAAATAAGGTTTCAATTGTAGAAACATTGATGCAGAATCAATTGCATCGCCATGAATTAAATACATGGAGGCTCGTTGTAAAGAGGTCGTCAAAGGGAAATCAAACGGAAAATAAATATATCCATCACACCAGGCCTCCCAGAGACCGACAAAGACAACGAAGTTCATACCAGTAAAAATTGGCGAGTGCGCGGGAGGCAAAAGAGGAGTGAGGTTATCCTCAAAATGCATATAGTCGTGCTGAACCTCAAACCCGGTCGAGTGCTCGCGGAGGAATGGACGGGAACCGATAGAATCATCAAGGAAGAAACGGCGCACCATACACTTCCAGCTGTCCTCGTTCATGGGCTCGTTGATGACGCCATCCGACACCCGCGGCGGGTAACGCGCAGGAATGGTGCCGTTGAGCAGGTAATCCACGATCTCAGATTTCAGCAAGTCGCAGTTGCGACGGTAGACAACTCGGGTAACGGGGAAAGACAACCACTCACCTTCCAGCTGAAAGAACTGCTGTGTGTTGTTGTAGTAGTAGGGCAGCGCAAGATCGTGGCGCAACCAGGACACATTTCGGCGAGGGTCGAGCAAGTCACTGTGGGTGTCGCGGATGGTGTCCAGATTGAGAGGGAATCCAAGAAGAATCTCGCGGGAATCACTGAAGCCGCGTTTGGTGATGTTTGTAGGCGCGAGATAGACAGGAAGCGTTTGGGACGAATGAAGGGGCGAGAGGAAGGCGGAGCAGCAGGGGGAATATAGGGCAGATCTGGAGAGACGGGCCGGTCGGAGGTGAGAGGCCAGGACATGTCGTGAAAGCCTAGGAAGAGGGTTGGTGAGTTGGGGGAAGAGGGAAACGGGCGGAAGACAACGACAAGAGGGAGGGACATGATATAGGTAAAATGAGACAGGAGTGAGACTGCGGAGCGGAAGGGAACAGGAACGGGTATAGGTTTCAGGGAAGCGGAACAGGGGAAGGGAACAGAAGGGAACATGGAGTTCAGCACTCAGCTTCGTGTGTGTGTGTTAGCGCTCGCATCGCGTAGTCGAGACGATATTGTGGGTTTGCTGAGACCGTTGGCTTGGGCGGAGGGTTTAGAGAGGTGCGGAGAGTCTGGTTGTCGGGGCGGTAATAGAACAATCGCAGACGCCGAATGTTGACATGGCCTTTGAGGATAGCGCCGCTGAGTTCGCGCAGCACAAAAGAATCCCTGTCGCGCTTCTGGTGAATGATATAAGGGCCAGAATACATCCACTTCTCTTTGTCTCCCTTCGTCTCGTCGATCTTGGACTCGCGCAACCACACATACATTCCAACATTGAAATCAGCGAAATCGAACATGAAGTGCTGGCGCCGGTGCAGGTCTGCAATAGCGCGCCTCCGCGTCTCACGTAGCCTCTTGTTGGCCTCATCGAGTTTTGAATCACGGCGGTGACGGGCTTCGCTTGCGAGCGCGCGGTGCCTCGGAATGAGCTCTAAACCAAATCTACTAACTCAAAAGAGCTCGCAAAATGGATCAAAACCACACAACAAACACACACTACTCAACGGCTTCTACCTCGTAGTTCGTGGGGTTCCAACCAAAGTATTATGGCTGTGGCAATAGCGGCAAAATATCGAATCCGAGGTAAAAGCTTTTACTCGACGAAGTCTGATTTTCGACCGACTGGCTCTCGAATGCTTTCCAACTGAACTCTTGGGAGAGTTTTAGGTTACTACAAGTTTGTATGAGGTGCTGAACACCGGGTGGTATGTCTGGTTTCACTAAGAGTGAAAACTTAATCTCGAATCCCAATTGCCGAACCAAATCTCGACTATTCGCTGATAAACTCTGTGGTAACGCTAAACCGCTGTCGCTGTCCTTATTTCGCTGCCGCTGAACGCTGTCCGCAGTATCTTAGATCGCTTTCACAAATTTATAACCAACACAATATCGATTCGCAGATGGACACAAACGTATCAAATTGACACCCAAATGTACACCGAATGAACTCGTAGACTTCCAAATCGGAGACGCGTGCTTGTCTGCTACGCTCCTAGTCTGAAAGGGGACGGTCCACTGGCTTCCACCGGTGAGCCACTGCCTACTTTATACTACTTTCAACATACCAAATACAAGTACATACAGAAACTGAATCTGGATAATATCCTAGCGCCAAGGCCCTGATCCGCGAAGTTGCGGACTCGAGTCTCGTACCTAAACTATCCTATTGTACACAATCTGAAACCTAAACGGAAATAAATAGAGAATATAAACTGAAACTTGGTATAATCTCCAACCTCGGCACACTGCTGCCGCTACAACTCCGACTGACTCAGATTCGGGATGCGCCCTGCCGCATGGTCACCCCTTGTTTCACGTCAAGATACACAGCCCATCATCCCGTTGCTAGCTCCACATGCCCGAGGCCGAGCCAGAAACTAATAATAAACGGTCCAAGCGTGATAGCGCATCTATTCCCGGATGCCCTCCTCTGAGTCCCCTCGTTCCTGGCCTAGACCGTTCTAGACCATCGCTGCCGTCCATATGAACAAGTCATCATAGTACCACTCGCCCAACCGTCGAGTTGAACTGGGTTTATCCCATCGGTATGACCGTTCCAGCCCTAGCTACCCACTTCATAATTTGTACAGCCCTCCCCTTGGTCTCTGGCTTCATGGATGGATAGTTTTATATGTCCTTGATCTTAGGAAGAACGCCCGACTCCCACGAACCCTTAGGGTTGGTTGAAAAAGTCAGTTTGGAGTAAAAGCTTTTACTAGTTTGGTAGACCATTCAGCCGTTAACTGCCTTCAAGTGACCTAGCAATTTAATACCCCAACGCTACTGTCCCTTGACTAGCTACTCGGACCTCGTACTAGCCCTGTAATGGATAACGCCTCCTAGCCCAATATTACAGATATAAAATCGACAAAATTCGCCGTTTTCACACCTGGTTTGCTGGCCGGCTCATCAGCGGCTTAATTGGAGCGCGCGGATAGCCAACAAGTCCTCGTGCGAGCGGACTTTGTGCCAATCGAGTGTCTGCCAAGTGATTTCAGCGATGTCGTAGGCAAAAATCGGGTGCACACCGTAGAGTAGAAAATATGGGGAGAATCCGGTTGCTCTGCTTGTCGTGACTCGAATGACCAACAGTACCGCCTTGAGAAATTTCGGCCAGCTGCCCTTCGCATCTCCGGTGCACTTGTAGAGGGCATTCACGAGCGGTTGGTGGGCACGTTCAACGGGAGCGTTACCTTCGGGATGATAAGCGGTGGAAATTATGACAGTGCAATTATAAAGAGTGCGCAAGAGGTACAAAACCTCCCCCTTGAACTCGGAACCCCGTCCACCGTGATGAACGGCACGCAGGAGAATCGGCAGACAATATCCTCGTAGATGAACCGCGCTACAGTCTTGGCATCGATTTTCTTGACCGCTCGAGCCTCGGGCCAAAGGATAGTGGGCTCAACGGCCTGAATGATGTAATTCATGCCGCCGACGCCCTCGACCATGTGAATGCAGTCAATATTAAAGTGACGGAGGAGCGGTGCTTGCCAGGACTTGTGGTACGGTAGGACGGGAACACGCTTGATTGCTTTTTGACACTCGATGCAGGACCTGATAAAATAGCTGATATCATCGTACATATTGGGCCAATAAAAACGATCACGTAGCTGGGCATAGACGGCGTCGCGTCCGCGGTGTCCGCACTCGTTGTGGGCCTGGGCCATAAGCGATCCGCGCCTCGCGAGGTCTTCGATGACAAGGGCCGGTAATTGGTTCGATTTCTTGCGCCGTGCGAGCCACAACCGTTCCTGATGAAGTAAGAAGCGACGGGCATGTTTGAGGAAACTCAGCTTTTCGCGATCCGACTCGAGGCGTTGAGGATAAGCTCCCGAGCGTAAGAACTCGCGCAATTCCTGCCAAAGCTCCGGGGAGTCCTTGTCGCGGGTCTTGTGTCTATGTGCAGTGGCCGTGGACCCGAGCTCGGCGAGGGGGATACTTTCGACGAGGACCTCAGTAGAATTATACTCAAGGAAAATCAACTCATCTCCCAGGAGAAATTCCCCGACTTGGGTTCGTGTGGTCTTGCGCAGGAAGTCTGGAAGCTGTTGAATGTTGTGAGAGCGAACGAAACGGAGTGCGGAGTGAGCCAAGTAAGAGTACGGCACCGCCGGATCAATCTGCTCTGATTCAAAGCCGGCAATTTCGAACCGTGGGAGATCTTGAAAGGCGGAGGTGATTCGATAGATTGGCATTTGGGCGTCGGTTGAGGCGTAGCTCTGCAGGTACGGAGTAGACAATCGATGATAGGTAGAGTTGAGAAGGAACTTAACAGCAGATGAGAGGGTGGCTCCGAGTGGAGCGTTGTGCGCACCGGCATAAACCACATCCAAATATGCCTCGAGAAATTCCTCCGGGTCTTGGTCGTCATAGTTGGTGTCGGTTGGCGCAGCGGGGCGTCTAGAAAGGGCATCTTCAGCCTTGAAGGACTCAGCACGCACATGATTCGGCTCAAAATCAAACAAGGGGATCCACGCGACCCAACGAAGTAGAGGTGCGTTCGGCACATCATCTGGCTCTCGAAGCATTTTAGCCAGTGATTTAGCATCATGATCGAGACGAAAGTGGACTCCCCAAATCCGGTGACGCAACTCCTTGAACGCGCGGAAAACTCCGTAGACCTCAGTCTTCGGCTGGCCGTAATTTTGCTCCGTAGCGTTGAAGGTGCAGGATCCGTAGAGTGCGGGGCGTTTCTCGTTGTTGGAAACCTGGTAGATAACCCAACCAGCGCCCATCCACGAGGAATCAACTCCTACGATCATGAGGCCTTCATCAGATGTTCGGGGGTTCGAGCTTGAAATCAACTTAGCTGCTTCGTAGTCCAAGCGAACCAAAACAGGTGCTGAGGCAATTCTCAACTTCAGGCTCTGTTGTGCGTCGATAGCCTGTGTCGATAGCCTCCTCTGTAATGCGAAATTCAACAGTAACAACACGGAGGAGAATGGTGAGTGGCTTAGCGATCATCGAGAATCCCAGAATCCACTTGCGAGCGCCACCGGCTAATCCCAGAAAGCTGCAAACATCAGAAACGGACGCGGGGATGGGCCAGTCGAGGATGCGCTGAACGAGGCTCGGAGAGACCTTCCATCCTTCGTACGAAACCACCGATCCTACGATGTGGAGGTTAAAAGCAGCGAGAACCGTCTTCATACCTGAGGCGGTGATCCCGGCCATGATCAGAGTTCCCAGAAAATCATCGAGGTTTTGCGCATACTCCCAAACGAATCTGTGAATATCAGTGTTCTCGGGAATGGACTGGTTGTCGTACCGAGAACGGGGACCCTTGACTCCGCAATCATCGATGAATGGGTCAGCCTTCTCGGGTGCAATGGGTTTGAGCGCGTGGGCAACTCGGAGGGTGAACTGCTGCATAGCGTTAGAATATCCTTGACCCATCGTAGCCTGTTGTTTGGGCCCGACAGGCGAATGGAAGGCCTGCATTGGACGGGAGTTTGGGTGGATCCAGATGGCGTCGAAACCTGAGAACAAATCGGCGAGACCATACATAGAATAACCAACAAACGACTCAGCGAAATCATTGACGTTGGGAATCATAGCGGCGTCTTGGATGGTCACGGCGTTAAGAGGTTCGAGGTTAAGGATAATTCGCACCGGGGGTTCAGATCCAGGTTTCTTCATAACCGGAAACATGGCGCAGCGGTAACTCGAGACTGTCGGCTCGAAGCGGCCGCTCTTCTCGTCGTTGACGATGACCTTGCGGACGTCTTCAAGCAATGCGTGGGGAATGGGATAGGTTTGCGTTGCCAAGGCGTGTGTTCGATGACGGGAAATTCGTAGTCGGGGTAATATTCCCTGGAGAACGAACCCTTCTCGGAATATTCAAAGGCAAATGCGGACTCACGAGCGACTGCGATAAACGCGAGGAGGTTTGTTTCAGCTTCGGACAAGATTCCAGGTTCAATTTTGGCGAGCATAGCCTCGAGACGCTGCAGCGTAACGCGGGAACCAAACTCGAGTTCGCGGTAATCTGGGGGATGCGTAGGGAGATCAGTAAACGTGGTTCGGGGAATGGGACGGAAGACATGAGCCAGAGGATCAGGTTGAGTGGTGGCCACTGGCTTGACTTTGCGGTCGACTGGCTTGTAGCGCTTCTTAGGTGGTGATTTTGCCGTAGCGTTCACCCATCGTTCCGCTGCGCTGACGCGCCGAGCGTTGGTGAGGGACTTCGAGGGTATACCAGAACTAGAGGAATTAATTTGAGTGAGTAATCGGTTTGTCCACGGAGTAGAAACCAGCGGGGAAACGGGACGAGTGTTGGTATAGTATTCGTACAGGAAAGGGTCGAGAGAGGGAGGAGGAGATAGATAAAACAATGAATCGAAATGGGAGAACTCAGCTTTGCCCATCAACACTTCAAGTGATCTTCCAAGGGTATTCGTAGGGGAGGGCTGGAGGATCGCGGACGCACTCCCCCGAGTCAAAAACCCTGGAGAGCGTAAGCAGCGTCGTCGATGTCATTCAGACCCTGGAAACTGTAAGTGGCGTCGTCGTCGTCGTCAAATACCTCCTCAATGGTGGCGCGATGAGATCGGTTAATGGTTGACGTGTTGCGCAAGTCTTTTGGATCAGTAATGGTCACGACGATGGTTGGATGCACTTTCCTGTTTCCGCCCTTCCATAAAAACATACTCACCTCGCCGGTGCGCTCGTAATCAAGACGCACCGCAAACCACTGCATGAATGGTTGACCGAGGATCATGTCATGGTTTCCGAGATCCTGATGCGAGATAAAAAGATGGTGAGAGAAATCGTGGCCCCCAATGCGCATGGGGACATTAGTAGAACAACCGCGCAACTGCTCGGGGCCACCGTGAATACCTTTCAGCGCCCATTTCATACCTTCGAAATCAACGGGGAGATTACACCTAGACGGAACAGACACGCTGGCCAAGTTGAGTTCGGATCCAGTGTCAATCATCGCAGTTAGCTCAACGTCTCCAATATGAACTTTAATCGAGCCTGTACTCATCGCAAAATATCGGTCCTCGGGGGTCTTGGCGATCGCGCTCCCATAATTCACCAGAAAGGTCTTGACTTCGTCGAACGAGGCGTCTGCGTAGACCGTCTTCGGGCCGGTATCCTCGGAATGCGCCTCGTAACCAATAGTCTCAGCTTCTGGGTCGGAAAAATGGACCGAATACTCAGCGGATTTGGTATCATATTCGCGTTTGGACCGCGTGGCGTCAGTGAAGAGTTTCTGGAGCTGAGGGCTGAGACCGATAAGTTCCAGCAACGGCAGGGTAACGGGCGTCTGCAGAGTGCCCTCAAACACCGCCTTAGCGTCAGCGCGTTCCTGGATCTGAGACATAATATGATACTTATCGCCGCCAGTAGGCTTCTTTACATCTCGCATCACCACGTCGTCGTTCGCGCTCTTGAGGTTCGACGGGCGTGAGTCCTTCCAACCGTCTTGACGATTAATGGGATTGGTAGGAGGCGTGGGAAGCGCAGCGACGGGTGGTTTAACTTGACCTGCCGGCACCGCCGGGCGTGACGGCCCAACTGATGGTGCATGAGGCGGGGTCGGTTTACCTTTGTCCTCGGGGCGCTTGGATCGGTTGAATCGAACCTCGGTATCTTTTCCTGACCGAGTGACGGGATCAGCATTGCGGTTCAGAAAATCAAGGGAAGATACCGCAAAAGAATTGCCCTGAAGGATGTTGGTAGTGCCGTACGACAGCGTGGCCAAGTTGGTGCGAGCAGCCTGAGCTTCGTTAGCAGCGCGGTCGCGGCCGAGTGCACGGATGTAGTCCACGACACCGCCGATAAACCCTGGTGGAATGTGTGGTAAGTCTGCTCCATCGGCAAGTACAAACCGAAATGTATTGGTGTCGTATCTAATGGCGTTAGCGGCAAGAAGAGCGTGAGTGTCAGGACAGTTCTTTAGACCCAGTTGATGCGCGGCCGTTTTCCAGCACATGAAGCACCTGCGTTCAGTAGTTGGCTGATTGTACTCACCTTGATTGGCCGGAGCTTGCGCTTGGGGCGCAGCGCCACCGGTTATCCCAGCAAGGTTCAAATTCAGAGTCTGAATCTGGCGGGCAAGGTCATCCATCGCGTTCGCGGGAAGCGGAACCTGCGAAGGAAGAGTACCGGGTTTAGGTGGATCAACTTTGAACATAGGATGAATAGACGTAGCTTCGCTTGGCACCTCAGCGTTGGTATCTTCCGCCCAAGGCTCGAAGGTGAGAGAGTCATCGTTGAACCGTTTCCTCAAAAAAGCGAAGGACTCAGCAATCGTGGGCGGATCAGAACACTTACGCTTCTCCTCGGGTACTTGAGTCAAGAACCATTCCTTGATGGTCTTGGGAATGCCGGCGATGAAATAGAAGTCTCGTTCCTTTTCGGTGATTCGTTCCTTCTTCACAAGCGGTACCGCAATCTGAGAGAACCCGCGATAGTAAACTTCTATATCGGTCATGGTTGAAAAGGATGACTTAGCGGATTGTTTCTCGCAGAACGCCTTGAGCATCGACTCAGAATACTCAGGAACCCGCTCCGAGGATCCATACAGAAGCATGAGTTGAGCCTTCGCCGCTGTCCACGTCTTGCCCGTCTTGTCTGGATCAAACTCTGGCATGTAACGGATCAGCGAGCGAACATCGTCGGAGGAATACTGAAGAATGTAGGAAATGAGTTTGCTTGGGTTAACGATACCGGCATTGGCACCATGTTGGATGATGCTGGCTAGGAACGAGGAGACCTCCTTGCCGTCGAAGCGTGGGGCACCAGGGGACCGTGCCGAGGGCATGGGCACCTGCAGGATGTTAGTAGACTGAACAGACATAGCTCGTTGTCAGGCGGGAAATTTAGGGGTTAGTCAGGGGTTGTACGGCGATGAAGAGGCTGGTATGCAGCGGAAAACCTGCTCCCTCGCGGTGGGCTCCACTGTAGAAGAAAGGGTTGTTCCGGGGTTGGAACTGGGGGGAGCTGGTTGTGCGAGAGCCTGTGTAATAGCCGTAGTATAGATTCTGAACTCGAGGAGGTGTATGGGTACTCAGCTGTGAAGTAACTCGGTGTCTTGAAGCTCGGGGTATTGTAGTCCAACTCGGGGACACTCGGAACTCGATAGGATGCTCGCAACTCGAAGGGTAGATGGGGGGGGAAAGCAAGAGGAAGTCCCCTTTACGTCGCATTGCGAAGGCTTAAATACATGATCGGGGTGGCTGTACGCGTACTCGTGCGTCACCAGAGCCCAGCAGGAGCGAGTAGAAGAAGAAAATACAAACGAGAAGTAAATAAAGTGTCCGTGATATAGCGTCGAGCTATCCACACCCTGTGAACGCCAGCCGACCGGGATACGCGCAAAGACGGAATAAGGAGACGCGTTGCCCCCGAACAACGTTGCGGAGAGGTGGACCAAACCTCCCGGCGAGTCAATCCCCAGCGCGCACCGAGTCGGCCACGTTCTTCAGGTGCGAAGTCGCCGTCGGCCTAAGTTGAATTACAGACCAGTGTAAGTATGAGAATATAATAGCGGAAAAATATTGAGAGTGAGGGAGAGCTTATCGTGGATGAGGGAAAATAGGTATCAGCCCGGACCAGCGCGCAATGCGCTTCCAACGACGCGTTCGAGGCGCGAGACGCGAACTGAGGCGCGGTCACGAGATTTGATGGTGCGCGTGTTGAAACATTGCGAGAGAGTGTCCGGGCGGCAGAGTAAACAGGAATCTGGCGAGAGGGAAAAAATGATGGGAGAGAGGATAATGAGTAGCAATGGAGTAGACGAGAGGAGGAGATATTGTGTGGCTGTTAACGCCCGCGGAGGAACTCGCGCGTAATGCATGGAGATGCACTAGCGATGAGCGTGCCTAGCGGCACTTCCACATCGGTAGCAACACGCCGCTCACTGAGATCGAGGGCACCAACGTGAAGACCCGCTTCTCCTCCTGCCCCACAGTCGCGACCTGCTTCGCTCCCCGCTGATTCCAGGTCGTGCTCGAGCCCTGCTGATAAACGAGCTGGGTTTGGTCGGTGTTGACGCGCAGCCCCGCGGGGACAGCGTAGTCCCGGATGACGTGCGCCATGCGAAGGAAGGCGGCATCGAGAACTTGCTCATGATTTGCGGGCAGCTTCTGCGCCGCCTTCATCGCCCGCCGCTCGCTCCAACCCAAGGTATTGCACAGATAACTGCGCACAAACGACTCCGAGCAGCGGAATTGGCTGCCGTCGGAACCCATCTTGCGTGCAAAGAGCTCCGGGGCGTCGTGGGTGATGTGGGCTATCATGAGCACACGGGCTGTAAGGAGGCTGATCGCGAATCCAGCCTCGCGGAGGGAGGTGAGCTGGTGGTTGATGCTTTTGCGAAGCTCGGGGTATGGGTGCTAGAGAGAATGGTCATGAGTACGCGCTGACACCAAAATCGTTAGATGCGACATACCAGTATCCCGTCCGCGTCGTTTGACCGCCCGGCGAGTGCCCCTTCGCCCGGGACACATTAGCCAAGACTGTGTCCTTCCACTTCAAAACACCCCGCTGACTGGTGTCCTTGTCGATCCAGCGGCCGACGACTTGCGACGTAAGCTTGTAGAACACGGTGAGATTGAGCTTCTGCGCCTCGCGTACAATGGCACTGGGTTTCCAAGGCCGCCCAGCGCGGGAAGCAGCGGTGACGATCTGCTGCCAGATGAAGGGTGCAAACCAGTTGGTGAGTTTCGCGTCCTTCTTCTCGTTCTTTGCCTTCTGCTTGCGCCCACAGGGCTTCTTGTTCTTCTTGCTGTCAGCCTTGTACTCGCGGTGGGGACGAGAGAGTTCCGCCGTGGTGATGTGGACGGGACCTCCCGTTTCGTCAAACTCGACGAGCTCGACACGTTTCTGAAGTATTGTGTCAGCATTGGAGGTCGACGACGACAGGCAAATAAAAGAGTTTACTCGCTTCTGACCCGGTACGTATCCATCCGCAATTTTCTGCGCCTTTTCCCGCTCACGGAACTGCTGCCTCCGCTCCGTCACAGCGGCGCGCTTGCACTTGCTCTTGTAGCGCAAGGCATTCGACTCGCGCCAACGCTTCTCCTCTGCCTGCTCAGCGTACTCGCGCGCGTCACGCTCCAAACGGACGGCCTTCTCCGTGAGGGATTCCACCGGGAAGAAGGAGGAGATGGTGGTGGTGCGATGAAGACCGGGCTGCGTAGCAGCAGCAGCTGCGACTGGCGGGGCAGAGGGGGAGCGATCGGGCACCTCATTGTCGGTGCTGTCGATGTCCTCGTCGTCGGTGTTGTCGACGTCTTCGAGCGCGGGCAAGGAGTCGGCGTCGGAATGCACGAGCTCATCTTCCTCCAGCTCATCTTTCTCGTCGGTCTCCTCGTCGTCGGTCACGGTGGGATCTTGCAGCGCAGGCATTCCCTCGTATGGATCCTCCTCGATGTGGACACTCGAGACGGTGGGGGATTGCGATTTGGGGTCGTTGTATGCTGTAGGAGGTAACTGTGCATCAATATGGTACTTGGAACAAAAAAAATGATAACGACTCACCCAGTTCGTCCAGTTGGGAGTCAGGCGGCAGCGGAGCGTCGTCCTCGGGGCCCCAGGTGTATTCGTCCGCGCCGTCTGTGCCAGCAGTAGCAGTAGCACCATTTACACCGTCATTTTCTTGTGAATCAGAGCTTGAGTCGAAGACATCGACTGCGCGGCGATGACGAGGACCAGGACGCGGGACTGGGGTGTTGAACGCAAGGGGAGAGGGTGGGTGAATGGTGCTCCCTGCACCTCGCTTATAGATGCGGCGCCAGGCTGGGCTTGGAGCAGGTGTGGGCGCGTCAGGGTGGCCTTTGCCACGTTTGATACCGGCGGAGGTCGGATCTAGGGAAGGAGGGGCGGCGAGAGGGAAGGTGAAGGTGAATTGGGTGTCCCGTGTGGTGTGGCAAAGGAGAACTGGCGCGTCGGAGTCCCGCTCGAATTCAGAGTCGGTGGGGGGATCAACGGAGTAAGTGGCTGTGTGTTGATCGGAGCGCCAGTCATCCGAATCTTCGTCTTCCACAATTGCGAGCGCCTTTGCAATTTCAAGCTGTACAAACAGCGTCAGTACTGATCATGAATACAGAAGAGAACACATACCCTATCTAGCGCCCACTTGGCGATTTTATTAAAGGCCTCAAGCCTTCTGATGGCAAATGTTTCACCTGGCGCGCTCAACGGGATCTCGGGGTCGATAAAACGATGCAGGCTGTTGTCCACAAGCATGCCGCACGAAAAGCCATCCCTCTGCTCGCCGATGGGAAGGTCCTCCAGTACCAGGTCAGCCTCCGTGTGCTGCTTCAGCCACCAGCGACACACCGTCAACAACGGTTGCGGAATCGGATTCTGGTATGAGTCGCCGTAGCGGATCTTGGCGGTAGGGTGAGAAAGGTCGAAGACGAGACCGATCCAATGATCCTCGTCCGTAATCTCTCCCAGGTGTCCACTGGTGAGCAGCGCGGCTTGATTTCGGACCAGATCATCTGCAACGTCGCGAAGCCATCTGAAGCCACACTCCGCTTGGTACGCCTCGCTGCCGGCTTTGTGGGCTGCGATGATCTTGGGCGCGAGGGCAACGCCTTGAAGACGAAACTTGGCACTCAAGATGGGATCGGCGTTGACTTTGTGGCGAAGAAGTTCCAGCATGTCGTTCTGCTGGGAATCTGACAACCAATGCGGTCCGAGGAAGCGCCAAAGTTTGTGGACCGGCTCAGAGTCAGACAAGCCCGGCGGCTTCTCCCATCCCCAGGGCAGAAGACTGAGGATATGGCGCGTCTCGTCCACAAGCGCCGTGAGCTTGGGAATCCTGTTGAAGGTCTTCTTCGTCTGCGCGACCCAATCCGAGCTCATCACCCAACGACCGTGAATGTCGCGCTTGAAGTCGATGATCCAGGCCCAGTAGGTCAGGACCCAGAGCGGGAACTGAGTCACCACGCTCTCGCTGAAATGGCTGTACATCAGCGATCGACTGCCATCGAGCCAGGCTTGGCGACTCCCCGCGACGAGCTTGCCGATGATTTTGGCCTGTGGGATGGGAAGACGCCGGAGGCGAAGGATGGTATCTTTGTCGGCGCGATCCGGGGCAGCCTGGCTGAAGAACTGAGCCGGCTGAGCAACGTCGTTGGGAATAGCCTCGAACGGCACAGTGAAGTCGACCATTTTTGCAATCGAAAGCATGGGGGAGGGGAGGAGGTCGAAATAAAATTCTTGCGGGATGGTGAAGTCTTCTTTGGCGGCGCGATGGACTCGCGGCGGTGCAGAGGCCATGGTCTTTCCCTGGCCAATCCATTCAGACATTTTGAAGGTAGTTTCCGAGCTCATTGTCGAGGTAGAGTGCAGAAGGATGTGATGGAAAATTTTACTGGAATTTGCAACGACCCCAGAATATATTCTAAGTACATGAAACAAGAGCAGCGGCCAGCGGCGCGCTACAAAGAGCCAAGACCGGGATTTTCCGTCCGTATTTTGATAGCCTCTGCGGGATATGCAGTCGGCTGCCAGTAGAACTCAACATCAAGTCGAATAAGCGAGTGGTGCTGGCGCAGAAAATCCCCGTGAAGTCGCGTGAAGTCGGGGGTGAGCAACGCGCAATTTCCGGTCGTCGCAATCAGCTTCTTGCCCTCCATGGAGGCGTTGGGAGGGCCGGTTGAAGAGATGAACACTTGCACGGCCAGTGACGTTGAACTGGACGAAATGAGCACTTGAGAAAATGAACACCTATGGTGACGCGTGACACCCCATGAACACCCGGTCGAAATGATACAGTACTGATAGAGTGTCTGTCAAGAGAGACTAGGTGTGATGCTAACAGGAACAAACAGAGGCGCTACTGCCAAAAACAACCAACAACCGACCTCTCTGCAGCACAAACCGCGTTGCGCACATGTTGTGCACCTCATGTGCGGGCTCATATTACCTCAAGGGGCACAACCGCACCGGCCGCCGCTGTATCCATTGAGCCAGGAAATGCCCAAAAGGGCCCAGTGCGCCCAAGTCACCGCCACCCGCGCCCTACGACGCCGGTGCACGCGTGCGCTCGCTAAGCCGGAGTTACTTCCTGGTAAGGCAAGACCTCTGTGTTGATATATCAACCGCGTCTCTCACTACAACCTTTAATACATTAAGGCATCGCTCTCGTTACAACACTTTGTTATATCAAAACTACACTATCTGTTAACATCTGAGCATCGAGCGACGTGACAAGTCAACAATGCGGCCGGGGCCGCAAGCTGATTCATTTTTCCGTTACGTATTTCCTCTCACTGGTTCTTACGACGAACTCCGTGAGAGGTATGTCCCGTTACTCGCTATTTACCTTACAGACACTTAGAGTTACCGTAGCTTGTACTTACTGTGTTCGTACAGGTAAATAGATTAATTCACTGGTTCTTACGACGAACTCCGTGAGAGCTTGTACTTACTGTGTTCGTACAGGTCTCCTTCGTTCACAGGTTATAGGGCCCCGAGCAGCGCTTAATCCACGCGCAACCAGTCAACCAAGCCCCGCATAATGTCGGGCACCAAATTTGCCTCTTTCGACACGCTCGTGTACGAGGAAGACGGCAAACCAGACAGTTGGCCGACATGGGAATCTCAGGCCCAGTCGGCACTCGTTCTCAACAATATGTGGGGATACATCTCTGGACGCGGCGTCATTATCCCTCCGAAGCAGCTCGATGACTCCTCGACGCCGCCGGTCAAAATTGACAACCCCAAATATGACGACTGGGAGGACGAGAATCTAATTGTTCTCTCCTGTATCCGTCTACGCATTGGGACGAAGGACTTACGTCTTATCAAGGACGAGAAGATCGCTAAGGCTGCGTGGCTTGCACTCAAAGTTGCCCACCAGCCGACAGGCGCCTTGTCACAGCTTACGGTGCTTCAGCAGGCGCTCGCCATCCGTTACTCACGGGAAACACGACTCGTGAAGACCACAGAGCAGCTCGACACCCTCGTCGACTCCTTCTTCTCTATCCAAGCACCCACCGAGGATGTATGGTGTTGCATCATCTACCTGAATGCCATGTCTGGATCCGAATTCAAAGATGCCCGCTCGTCGCTCGACACGCTACTCAGCTCTGGGACATTGTCGTCTGCCTCTGTTTCCACCCAAATCAAGCACGAACAAGTGCGTATTGACGCCGAGAACGCGGAGACAGCCGCCACCGAGGCTTCTTTTGCAGCATTCTCGAGACGAGCAGCGACGGAGGCACCGCCGAGGGCATTCGCGAATGGCCAAGGACCTTGTGCGAATCCCCAATGCACGGGTCGTGCTAAGCAGTACCACGATTGGGACCACTGCTACGGCCCAGGCGGGCGTATTAAGCCGCCTGTGGGAACTGGCAAACCGAAGCGAGGAGGCGGAAAGCCTCGTAAGGACAAAGCCAAGGTTGCCATTGACAGCTCCGACGAATCCGACGACCAGGCTGTGTTCGCCAACGACTCTGCTGGATACAGGTCCTTCTTTGCAGACACCAACACCCCGAGTGGTGAAACCACCTCTTTCGATTGGTCTACCATCTCCCCCGACATCGCGCACATGGCGCGCAAGCGCCCAGAAGTTCTCGCCGCACTCATCCTCTACCTCCATACCGGCGCCACCAGCTCCATCTGCCCGATCCTCAAATACTTCACCAAAATCACACCGTGCATGCGCACCGTGTCTGGTGTCGGCGGGTCTTCTATAAAGGCTATTGGAATCGGGGAGGTGCGAATTCGCGTAGGGAAAGGGCGTTACTTCATCCTGAAGGACGTACTTTACTGCCCCGCTGCTGCAGTCACCCTTATCTCAGTTGGGAAGCTTTGCGACGATGGACATGAGGCGTTGTTCCTCAGCACATCCTGCGCTATAAAGCACTTGTCGGGCAAGGTCGTTGCGACAGGCACGCGTGCCGGGACCGGACTTTATACCCTCAATGCCGACAAAGTCCTGTTCACCTCCGTGTCCGACTCCGCCGTTATGAGCGCACGCGCAGCGATTTACCGCTCCGCTGACGCACAGGCGAACATAGCGCTCAAAGCACACCCAACTCTCGCGACCTGGCATCACTGTCTTGGCCACGTCAATGTCGAGACCGTTCTTGACATGGCCCGTGGGAGCGCAGTTACCGGTATGGATGCCGACTTGTCACACCTACCCCCCAGATGTGCTGACTGCGTCCTCGGGAAGCAGAAGAAGACACCGATACGCAAAAACCGTAAAGGCGCGCGCTCTACAAGGAAGCTGCAGAAAGTTTTTGCCGACCTGGCAGGTCCGCAGGCGGTGGCGGCGAGGGGAGGGTACCTATACACGCTGCAGTTAATCGACGATTGTACCCATGAGCAATGGACAATTCTCCTTCAAAAGAAATCCGACGCCGCCCAGCAAATCAAAGAATGGATCGCTATTGTCGAAGCTGAGTCGGGCGAGAAAGTTGGTGTCTTCAGAGTGGATGTCGGCGGAGAATTCGATGCAGCAGGTTTCATTCGCTACCTACGGGAACATGGAACTGTGAAGCAGACATCCGCCCCATATTCATCTGGACAGATGGGACTCATTGAGCGTACACACCATACGCTCATGAGCCGTGCACTAGCGTCTCTCTCGTCAGCAAAACTACCTCGCAATATGTGGGGTGAGATGATGCTCACCGAGACGCTCATCAAGAATCGCACACTGATCAGTGCATTCCGCAACCCCGACCAGACCCCGCACGAGCGATGGACGAATGAGAAGCCAGATCTATCGCACATGCGTGAGATCGGGTGCCGCGCATTCGTGCTGAAGCTTCCAAAATCGAAGAACCCGAAGGTCTTCAATCGCTCTGTCGAATGTGTCATGGTGGGCTACCATCCTACACTGACAGACATGTACCGTTGTTACGAGCGCAAGACAGGGCGCATCCACGTCACGCACAACGTCGAATTCATCGAGTCGCAGGATGAGGTCGCCCGCACGCTGAAACCTGCAAAACACACAAAATTAGCTGATCCACCAGCTGTCGATGAGGCCAGCGACGCACCAGCAGGCTCTGTGCCTCGATCCACATACGCAGCAGCCCTGCCTCCAAACACATACGAGTCGGCGTCCGAGCACGAGGAGGAGGACCTGGATGGACCTGAGTTCGACATTGAGGAGGAGCCAGTAGCGCCCCCTGAGGTCGCCCGACGTCCAGCACGCGTGCGCACAGTACGCGGTGAGGACGGTGTATTCCCCAGTACTCGCAAGGACGCTGCTGTGGCTGACGCTCGCGCCGCCGAGACACGGGCAAAAGCTCGCCGCGCAGAAGCGAAGTTGCGGAGGGCGACGGTCGAGGCCGTCGAGGACGAAGGCGAACCCAACGAGGCAGTCGAGGAGGAGCCTGCACCACCTGCGGATGCAGAGGAGTACGAGTACTGGGCCTTTAGCGCGAGCGTGTCAGACGACGAGCCAAAGACATGGAAACAGGCCCAAAACTCACCCTTCTCCGAAGACTGGAGGGCAGCATACCAAGCCGAGCTCGACTCCATCAAGCTACACGGTGTATACGAGCTGGTACTGCGCGAATCCGTCCCGGCAGGGCGCAAGATCATACACTCTCGACCTGTCTTCAAAATTAAGCGCGGAAGCGATGGAGAAATACTGAAATTTAAGGCGTGCCTTGTGTCCATGGGCTATGCTCAAGTCCCAGGCCTCGACTTCAACGAGACCTACGCCCCAACCTCCAGATTCGAGTCGTTCCGCATTGTTTTGCACGCCGGCGCCACACTTGACTACGAAATTGACCATGTCGACGTCAAGACTGCTTTCCACAATGGACTGCTCCAGGAGGAGGTATGGCAGGAGCAGCCGAAGGGCTTCGAGGTCCCGGGCAAGGAGAAATGGGTATGGAAGCTAAAGCGGGGCATGTACGGGCTGAAGCAGGGCAGTCGGTCATGGAATCAACGGCTGAATGGAGCGATGATATCACTCAAATTCCAGCGCGTGTCGGTCGAGCACAGCGTCTACTCGAGGCGCAGGAAAGGTGAGACATCCTTGGTGGCCGTTCATGTCGATGACCTCTGCGTTGCGGCGAGTTCCAAGGGTGATATGAAGGGTTTCAAGGAGGAGCTAAAGCGGCACTTCGAAATCACGGATCTCGGGCCTGTCAAGTGGATCCTCGGAATCCGCGTCACTCGCGACCGCAAAGCGCGCACGATTTCACTTGACCAACACACTTACATCGAGAAAATGGCGGCACGTTACGGCCTGGAAAAAGCTCACACTGTTCGCACTCCCATGGTCCACGGAGAACCCCTGGCACACACCATGTCCCCCTCCACACCTTCTGCCAAAGTCCGGATGGCGGGAGTCCCGTACCGCGAACTTGTAGGATCCCTGATGTACGCAAATGTCGCGACTCGCCCAGACATAGCGCACGCTGTCGGAGTTGTGAGTCAATTCTGCCAAAACCCTGGTGAACTCCACTGGATCGCTGCGAAGCGCATCTTGCGTTACCTCATTGGAACGAAATCCTTCGCGTTATTACTCGGCGGAGCCTCTCCCATCGTCCTTTCCGGCTATACAGACTCAAACTACGCACCACCGGGCGATGTCGATAAACGCAAATCCACGTCCGGATACTGCATGAACCTGGGAGGCGGCGCAATATCCTGGAGCTCGAAGCGACAAAGCACCGTCGCAACTTCTAGCACGGAGGCTGAGTATATGGCTTGCCGTCATGCTGTGAAGGAAGCCGTCTGGCTCCGCATGCTTTTACATGCCGTCGGCCACACCCAGCGCAAGGCGACAAATATCCAATGCGATAATCAAGGTGCACTGATACTCACTGCCGACCCCTCCTTCCACTCGCGCGCGAAGCACATCGACGTGCAATACCACTTCTCCCGTGACCGCGTCGAGCGTGGTGAATTGACATTCACGTACGTTCACACTTCGGAAAATACGGCCGACATCTTCACGAAGCCCTTGCCGGAACCCTTGTTCAAAAAATTCAGAACAATGCTGGGCATTGTTGGTTGACTGGACGCGTTTAGCACGCTGAGGAGGAGTGTTAACATCTGAGCATCGAGCGACGTGTCAAGTCAACAATGCGGCCGGGGCCGCAAGCTGATTCATTTTTCCGTTACGTATTTCCTCTCACTGGTTCTTACGACGAACTCCGTGAGAGGTATGTCCCGTTACTCGCTATTTACCTTACAGACACTTAGAGTTACCGTAGCTTGTACTTACTGTGTTCGTACAGGTAAATAGATTAATTCACTGGTTCTTACGACGAACTCCGTGAGAGCTTGTACTTACTGTGTTCGTACAGGTCTCCTTCGTTCACAGGTTATAGGGCCCCGAGCAGCGCTTAATCCACGCGCAACCAGTCAACCAAGCCCCGCATAATGTCGGGCACCAAATTTGCCTCTTTCGACACGCTCGTGTACGAGGAAGACGGCAAACCAGACAGTTGGCCGACATGGGAATCTCAGGCCCAGTCGGCACTCGTTCTCAACAATATGTGGGGATACATCTCTGGACGCGGCGTCATTATCCCTCCGAAGCAGCTCGATGACTCCTCGACGCCGCCGGTCAAAATTGACAACCCCAAATATGACGACTGGGAGGACGAGAATCTAATTGTTCTCTCCTGTATCCGTCTACGCATTGGGACGAAGGACTTACGTCTTATCAAGGACGAGAAGATCGCTAAGGCTGCGTGGCTTGCACTCAAAGTTGCCCACCAGCCGACAGGCGCCTTGTCACAGCTTACGGTGCTTCAGCAGGCGCTCGCCATCCGTTACTCACGGGAAACACGACTCGTGAAGACCACAGAGCAGCTCGACACCCTCGTCGACTCCTTCTTCTCTATCCAAGCACCCACCGAGGATGTATGGTGTTGCATCATCTACCTGAATGCCATGTCTGGATCCGAATTCAAAGATGCCCGCTCGTCGCTCGACACGCTACTCAGCTCTGGGACATTGTCGTCTGCCTCTGTTTCCACCCAAATCAAGCACGAACAAGTGCGTATTGACGCCGAGAACGCGGAGACAGCCGCCACCGAGGCTTCTTTTGCAGCATTCTCGAGACGAGCAGCGACGGAGGCACCGCCGAGGGCATTCGCGAATGGCCAAGGACCTTGTGCGAATCCCCAATGCACGGGTCGTGCTAAGCAGTACCACGATTGGGACCACTGCTACGGCCCAGGCGGGCGTATTAAGCCGCCTGTGGGAACTGGCAAACCGAAGCGAGGAGGCGGAAAGCCTCGTAAGGACAAAGCCAAGGTTGCCATTGACAGCTCCGACGAATCCGACGACCAGGCTGTGTTCGCCAACGACTCTGCTGGATACAGGTCCTTCTTTGCAGACACCAACACCCCGAGTGGTGAAACCACCTCTTTCGATTGGTCTACCATCTCCCCCGACATCGCGCACATGGCGCGCAAGCGCCCAGAAGTTCTCGCCGCACTCATCCTCTACCTCCATACCGGCGCCACCAGCTCCATCTGCCCGATCCTCAAATACTTCACCAAAATCACACCGTGCATGCGCACCGTGTCTGGTGTCGGCGGGTCTTCTATAAAGGCTATTGGAATCGGGGAGGTGCGAATTCGCGTAGGGAAAGGGCGTTACTTCATCCTGAAGGACGTACTTTACTGCCCCGCTGCTGCAGTCACCCTTATCTCAGTTGGGAAGCTTTGCGACGATGGACATGAGGCGTTGTTCCTCAGCACATCCTGCGCTATAAAGCACTTGTCGGGCAAGGTCGTTGCGACAGGCACGCGTGCCGGGACCGGACTTTATACCCTCAATGCCGACAAAGTCCTGTTCACCTCCGTGTCCGACTCCGCCGTTATGAGCGCACGCGCAGCGATTTACCGCTCCGCTGACGCACAGGCGAACATAGCGCTCAAAGCACACCCAACTCTCGCGACCTGGCATCACTGTCTTGGCCACGTCAATGTCGAGACCGTTCTTGACATGGCCCGTGGGAGCGCAGTTACCGGTATGGATGCCGACTTGTCACACCTACCCCCCAGATGTGCTGACTGCGTCCTCGGGAAGCAGAAGAAGACACCGATACGCAAAAACCGTAAAGGCGCGCGCTCTACAAGGAAGCTGCAGAAAGTTTTTGCCGACCTGGCAGGTCCGCAGGCGGTGGCGGCGAGGGGAGGGTACCTATACACGCTGCAGTTAATCGACGATTGTACCCATGAGCAATGGACAATTCTCCTTCAAAAGAAATCCGACGCCGCCCAGCAAATCAAAGAATGGATCGCTATTGTCGAAGCTGAGTCGGGCGAGAAAGTTGGTGTCTTCAGAGTGGATGTCGGCGGAGAATTCGATGCAGCAGGTTTCATTCGCTACCTACGGGAACATGGAACTGTGAAGCAGACATCCGCCCCATATTCATCTGGACAGATGGGACTCATTGAGCGTACACACCATACGCTCATGAGCCGTGCACTAGCGTCTCTCTCGTCAGCAAAACTACCTCGCAATATGTGGGGTGAGATGATGCTCACCGAGACGCTCATCAAGAATCGCACACTGATCAGTGCATTCCGCAACCCCGACCAGACCCCGCACGAGCGATGGACGAATGAGAAGCCAGATCTATCGCACATGCGTGAGATCGGGTGCCGCGCATTCGTGCTGAAGCTTCCAAAATCGAAGAACCCGAAGGTCTTCAATCGCTCTGTCGAATGTGTCATGGTGGGCTACCATCCTACACTGACAGACATGTACCGTTGTTACGAGCGCAAGACAGGGCGCATCCACGTCACGCACAACGTCGAATTCATCGAGTCGCAGGATGAGGTCGCCCGCACGCTGAAACCTGCAAAACACACAAAATTAGCTGATCCACCAGCTGTCGATGAGGCCAGCGACGCACCAGCAGGCTCTGTGCCTCGATCCACATACGCAGCAGCCCTGCCTCCAAACACATACGAGTCGGCGTCCGAGCACGAGGAGGAGGACCTGGATGGACCTGAGTTCGACATTGAGGAGGAGCCAGTAGCGCCCCCTGAGGTCGCCCGACGTCCAGCACGCGTGCGCACAGTACGCGGTGAGGACGGTGTATTCCCCAGTACTCGCAAGGACGCTGCTGTGGCTGACGCTCGCGCCGCCGAGACACGGGCAAAAGCTCGCCGCGCAGAAGCGAAGTTGCGGAGGGCGACGGTCGAGGCCGTCGAGGACGAAGGCGAACCCAACGAGGCAGTCGAGGAGGAGCCTGCACCACCTGCGGATGCAGAGGAGTACGAGTACTGGGCCTTTAGCGCGAGCGTGTCAGACGACGAGCCAAAGACATGGAAACAGGCCCAAAACTCACCCTTCTCCGAAGACTGGAGGGCAGCATACCAAGCCGAGCTCGACTCCATCAAGCTACACGGTGTATACGAGCTGGTACTGCGCGAATCCGTCCCGGCAGGGCGCAAGATCATACACTCTCGACCTGTCTTCAAAATTAAGCGCGGAAGCGATGGAGAAATACTGAAATTTAAGGCGTGCCTTGTGTCCATGGGCTATGCTCAAGTCCCAGGCCTCGACTTCAACGAGACCTACGCCCCAACCTCCAGATTCGAGTCGTTCCGCATTGTTTTGCACGCCGGCGCCACACTTGACTACGAAATTGACCATGTCGACGTCAAGACTGCTTTCCACAATGGACTGCTCCAGGAGGAGGTATGGCAGGAGCAGCCGAAGGGCTTCGAGGTCCCGGGCAAGGAGAAATGGGTATGGAAGCTAAAGCGGGGCATGTACGGGCTGAAGCAGGGCAGTCGGTCATGGAATCAACGGCTGAATGGAGCGATGATATCACTCAAATTCCAGCGCGTGTCGGTCGAGCACAGCGTCTACTCGAGGCGCAGGAAAGGTGAGACATCCTTGGTGGCCGTTCATGTCGATGACCTCTGCGTTGCGGCGAGTTCCAAGGGTGAGATGAAGGGTTTCAAGGAGGAGCTAAAGCGGCACTTCGAAATCACGGATCTCGGGCCTGTCAAGTGGATCCTCGGAATCCGCGTCACTCGCGACCGCAAAGCGCGCACGATTTCACTTGACCAACACACTTACATCGAGAAAATGGCGGCACGTTACGGCCTGGAAAAAGCTCACACTGTTCGCACTCCCATGGTCCACGGAGAACCCCTGGCACACACCATGTCCCCCTCCACACCTTCTGCCAAAGTCCGGATGGCGGGAGTCCCGTACCGCGAACTTGTAGGATCCCTGATGTACGCAAATGTCGCGACTCGCCCAGACATAGCGCACGCTGTCGGAGTTGTGAGTCAATTCTGCCAAAACCCTGGTGAACTCCACTGGATCGCTGCGAAGCGCATCTTGCGTTACCTCATTGGAACGAAATCCTTCGCGTTATTACTCGGCGGAGCCTCTCCCATCGTCCTTTCCGGCTATACAGACTCAAACTACGCACCACCGGGCGATGTCGATAAACGCAAATCCACGTCCGGATACTGCATGAACCTGGGAGGCGGCGCAATATCCTGGAGCTCGAAGCGACAAAGCACCGTCGCAACTTCTAGCACGGAGGCTGAGTATATGGCTTGCCGTCATGCTGTGAAGGAAGCCGTCTGGCTCCGCATGCTTTTACATGCCGTCGGCCACACCCAGCGCAAGGCGACAAATATCCAATGCGATAATCAAGGTGCACTGATACTCACTGCCGACCCCTCCTTCCACTCGCGCGCGAAGCACATCGACGTGCAATACCACTTCTCCCGTGACCGCGTCGAGCGTGGTGAATTGACATTCACGTACGTTCACACTTCGGAAAATACGGCCGACATCTTCACGAAGCCCTTGCCGGAACCCTTGTTCAAAAAATTCAGAACAATGCTGGGCATTGTTGGTTGACTGGACGCGTTTAGCACGCTGAGGAGGAGTGTTAACATCTGAGCATCGAGCGACGTGTCAAGTCAACAATGCGGCCGGGGCCGCAAGCTGATTCATTTTTCCGTTACGTATTTCCTCTCACTGGTTCTTACGACGAACTCCGTGAGAGGTATGTCCCGTTACTCGCTATTTACCTTACAGACACTTAGAGTTACCGTAGCTTGTACTTACTGTGTTCGTACAGGTAAATAGATTAATTCACTGGTTCTTACGACGAACTCCGTGAGAGCTTGTACTTACTGTGTTCGTACAGGTCTCCTTCGTTCACAGGTTATAGGGCCCCGAGCAGCGCTTAATCCACGCGCAACCAGTCAACCAAGCCCCGCATAATGTCGGGCACCAAATTTGCCTCTTTCGACACGCTCGTGTACGAGGAAGACGGCAAACCAGACAGTTGGCCGACATGGGAATCTCAGGCCCAGTCGGCACTCGTTCTCAACAATATGTGGGGATACATCTCTGGACGCGGCGTCATTATCCCTCCGAAGCAGCTCGATGACTCCTCGACGCCGCCGGTCAAAATTGACAACCCCAAATATGACGACTGGGAGGACGAGAATCTAATTGTTCTCTCCTGTATCCGTCTACGCATTGGGACGAAGGACTTACGTCTTATCAAGGACGAGAAGATCGCTAAGGCTGCGTGGCTTGCACTCAAAGTTGCCCACCAGCCGACAGGCGCCTTGTCACAGCTTACGGTGCTTCAGCAGGCGCTCGCCATCCGTTACTCACGGGAAACACGACTCGTGAAGACCACAGAGCAGCTCGACACCCTCGTCGACTCCTTCTTCTCTATCCAAGCACCCACCGAGGATGTATGGTGTTGCATCATCTACCTGAATGCCATGTCTGGATCCGAATTCAAAGATGCCCGCTCGTCGCTCGACACGCTACTCAGCTCTGGGACATTGTCGTCTGCCTCTGTTTCCACCCAAATCAAGCACGAACAAGTGCGTATTGACGCCGAGAACGCGGAGACAGCCGCCACCGAGGCTTCTTTTGCAGCATTCTCGAGACGAGCAGCGACGGAGGCACCGCCGAGGGCATTCGCGAATGGCCAAGGACCTTGTGCGAATCCCCAATGCACGGGTCGTGCTAAGCAGTACCACGATTGGGACCACTGCTACGGCCCAGGCGGGCGTATTAAGCCGCCTGTGGGAACTGGCAAACCGAAGCGAGGAGGCGGAAAGCCTCGTAAGGACAAAGCCAAGGTTGCCATTGACAGCTCCGACGAATCCGACGACCAGGCTGTGTTCGCCAACGACTCTGCTGGATACAGGTCCTTCTTTGCAGACACCAACACCCCGAGTGGTGAAACCACCTCTTTCGATTGGTCTACCATCTCCCCCGACATCGCGCACATGGCGCGCAAGCGCCCAGAAGTTCTCGCCGCACTCATCCTCTACCTCCATACCGGCGCCACCAGCTCCATCTGCCCGATCCTCAAATACTTCACCAAAATCACACCGTGCATGCGCACCGTGTCTGGTGTCGGCGGGTCTTCTATAAAGGCTATTGGAATCGGGGAGGTGCGAATTCGCGTAGGGAAAGGGCGTTACTTCATCCTGAAGGACGTACTTTACTGCCCCGCTGCTGCAGTCACCCTTATCTCAGTTGGGAAGCTTTGCGACGATGGACATGAGGCGTTGTTCCTCAGCACATCCTGCGCTATAAAGCACTTGTCGGGCAAGGTCGTTGCGACAGGCACGCGTGCCGGGACCGGACTTTATACCCTCAATGCCGACAAAGTCCTGTTCACCTCCGTGTCCGACTCCGCCGTTATGAGCGCACGCGCAGCGATTTACCGCTCCGCTGACGCACAGGCGAACATAGCGCTCAAAGCACACCCAACTCTCGCGACCTGGCATCACTGTCTTGGCCACGTCAATGTCGAGACCGTTCTTGACATGGCCCGTGGGAGCGCAGTTACCGGTATGGATGCCGACTTGTCACACCTACCCCCAGATGTGCTGACTGCGTCCTCGGGAAGCAGAAGAAGACACCGATACGCAAAAACCGTAAAGGCGCGCGCTCTACAAGGAAGCTGCAGAAAGTTTTTGCCGACCTGGCAGGTCCGCAGGCGGTGGCGGCGAGGGGAGGGTACCTATACACGCTGCAGTTAATCGACGATTGTACCCATGAGCAATGGACAATTCTCCTTCAAAAGAAATCCGACGCCGCCCAGCAAATCAAAGAATGGATCGCTATTGTCGAAGCTGAGTCGGGCGAGAAAGTTGGTGTCTTCAGAGTGGATGTCGGCGGAGAATTCGATGCAGCAGGTTTCATTCGCTACCTACGGGAACATGGAACTGTGAAGCAGACATCCGCCCCATATTCATCTGGACAGATGGGACTCATTGAGCGTACACACCATACGCTCATGAGCCGTGCACTAGCGTCTCTCTCGTCAGCAAAACTACCTCGCAATATGTGGGGTGAGATGATGCTCACCGAGACGCTCATCAAGAATCGCACACTGATCAGTGCATTCCGCAACCCCGACCAGACCCCGCACGAGCGATGGACGAATGAGAAGCCAGATCTATCGCACATGCGTGAGATCGGGTGCCGCGCATTCGTGCTGAAGCTTCCAAAATCGAAGAACCCGAAGGTCTTCAATCGCTCTGTCGAATGTGTCATGGTGGGCTACCATCCTACACTGACAGACATGTACCGTTGTTACGAGCGCAAGACAGGGCGCATCCACGTCACGCACAACGTCGAATTCATCGAGTCGCAGGATGAGGTCGCCCGCACGCTGAAACCTGCAAAACACACAAAATTAGCTGATCCACCAGCTGTCGATGAGGCCAGCGACGCACCAGCAGGCTCTGTGCCTCGATCCACATACGCAGCAGCCCTGCCTCCAAACACATACGAGTCGGCGTCCGAGCACGAGGAGGAGGACCTGGATGGACCTGAGTTCGACATTGAGGAGGAGCCAGTAGCGCCCCCTGAGGTCGCCCGACGTCCAGCACGCGTGCGCACAGTACGCGGTGAGGACGGTGTATTCCCCAGTACTCGCAAGGACGCTGCTGTGGCTGACGCTCGCGCCGCCGAGACACGGGCAAAAGCTCGCCGCGCAGAAGCGAAGTTGCGGAGGGCGACGGTCGAGGCCGTCGAGGACGAAGGCGAACCCAACGAGGCAGTCGAGGAGGAGCCTGCACCACCTGCGGATGCAGAGGAGTACGAGTACTGGGCCTTTAGCGCGAGCGTGTCAGACGACGAGCCAAAGACATGGAAACAGGCCCAAAACTCACCCTTCTCCGAAGACTGGAGGGCAGCATACCAAGCCGAGCTCGACTCCATCAAGCTACACGGTGTATACGAGCTGGTACTGCGCGAATCCGTCCCGGCAGGGCGCAAGATCATACACTCTCGACCTGTCTTCAAAATTAAGCGCGGAAGCGATGGAGAAATACTGAAATTTAAGGCGTGCCTTGTGTCCATGGGCTATGCTCAAGTCCCAGGCCTCGACTTCAACGAGACCTACGCCCCAACCTCCAGATTCGAGTCGTTCCGCATTGTTTTGCACGCCGGCGCCACACTTGACTACGAAATTGACCATGTCGACGTCAAGACTGCTTTCCACAATGGACTGCTCCAGGAGGAGGTATGGCAGGAGCAGCCGAAGGGCTTCGAGGTCCCGGGCAAGGAGAAATGGGTATGGAAGCTAAAGCGGGGCATGTACGGGCTGAAGCAGGGCAGTCGGTCATGGAATCAACGGCTGAATGGAGCGATGATATCACTCAAATTCCAGCGCGTGTCGGTCGAGCACAGCGTCTACTCGAGGCGCAGGAAAGGTGAGACATCCTTGGTGGCCGTTCATGTCGATGACCTCTGCGTTGCGGCGAGTTCCAAGGGTGAGATGAAGGGTTTCAAGGAGGAGCTAAAGCGGCACTTCGAAATCACGGATCTCGGGCCTGTCAAGTGGATCCTCGGAATCCGCGTCACTCGCGACCGCAAAGCGCGCACGATTTCACTTGACCAACACACTTACATCGAGAAAATGGCGGCACGTTACGGCCTGGAAAAAGCTCACACTGTTCGCACTCCCATGGTCCACGGAGAACCCCTGGCACACACCATGTCCCCCTCCACACCTTCTGCCAAAGTCCGGATGGCGGGAGTCCCGTACCGCGAACTTGTAGGATCCCTGATGTACGCAAATGTCGCGACTCGCCCAGACATAGCGCACGCTGTCGGAGTTGTGAGTCAATTCTGCCAAAACCCTGGTGAACTCCACTGGATCGCTGCGAAGCGCATCTTGCGTTACCTCATTGGAACGAAATCCTTCGCGTTATTACTCGGCGGAGCCTCTCCCATCGTCCTTTCCGGCTATACAGACTCAAACTACGCACCACCGGGCGATGTCGATAAACGCAAATCCACGTCCGGATACTGCATGAACCTGGGAGGCGGCGCAATATCCTGGAGCTCGAAGCGACAAAGCACCGTCGCAACTTCTAGCACGGAGGCTGAGTATATGGCTTGCCGTCATGCTGTGAAGGAAGCCGTCTGGCTCCGCATGCTTTTACATGCCGTCGGCCACACCCAGCGCAAGGCGACAAATATCCAATGCGATAATCAAGGTGCACTGATACTCACTGCCGACCCCTCCTTCCACTCGCGCGCGAAGCACATCGACGTGCAATACCACTTCTCCCGTGACCGCGTCGAGCGTGGTGAATTGACATTCACGTACGTTCACACTTCGGAAAATACGGCCGACATCTTCACGAAGCCCTTGCCGGAACCCTTGTTCAAAAAATTCAGAACAATGCTGGGCATTGTTGGTTGACTGGACGCGTTTAGCACGCTGAGGAGGAGTGTTAACATCTGAGCATCGAGCGACGTGTCAAGTCAACAATGCGGCCGGGGCCGCAAGCTGATTCATTTTTCCGTTACGTATTTCCTCTCACTGGTTCTTACGACGAACTCCGTGAGAGGTATGTCCCGTTACTCGCTATTTACCTTACAGACACTTAGAGTTACCGTAGCTTGTACTTACTGTGTTCGTACAGGTAAATAGATTAATTCACTGGTTCTTACGACGAACTCCGTGAGAGCTTGTACTTACTGTGTTCGTACAGGTCTCCTTCGTTCACAGGTTATAGGGCCCCGAGCAGCGCTTAATCCACGCGCAACCAGTCAACCAAGCCCCGCATAATGTCGGGCACCAAATTTGCCTCTTTCGACACGCTCGTGTACGAGGAAGACGGCAAACCAGACAGTTGGCCGACATGGGAATCTCAGGCCCAGTCGGCACTCGTTCTCAACAATATGTGGGGATACATCTCTGGACGCGGCGTCATTATCCCTCCGAAGCAGCTCGATGACTCCTCGACGCCGCCGGTCAAAATTGACAACCCCAAATATGACGACTGGGAGGACGAGAATCTAATTGTTCTCTCCTGTATCCGTCTACGCATTGGGACGAAGGACTTACGTCTTATCAAGGACGAGAAGATCGCTAAGGCTGCGTGGCTTGCACTCAAAGTTGCCCACCAGCCGACAGGCGCCTTGTCACAGCTTACGGTGCTTCAGCAGGCGCTCGCCATCCGTTACTCACGGGAAACACGACTCGTGAAGACCACAGAGCAGCTCGACACCCTCGTCGACTCCTTCTTCTCTATCCAAGCACCCACCGAGGATGTATGGTGTTGCATCATCTACCTGAATGCCATGTCTGGATCCGAATTCAAAGATGCCCGCTCGTCGCTCGACACGCTACTCAGCTCTGGGACATTGTCGTCTGCCTCTGTTTCCACCCAAATCAAGCACGAACAAGTGCGTATTGACGCCGAGAACGCGGAGACAGCCGCCACCGAGGCTTCTTTTGCAGCATTCTCGAGACGAGCAGCGACGGAGGCACCGCCGAGGGCATTCGCGAATGGCCAAGGACCTTGTGCGAATCCCCAATGCACGGGTCGTGCTAAGCAGTACCACGATTGGGACCACTGCTACGGCCCAGGCGGGCGTATTAAGCCGCCTGTGGGAACTGGCAAACCGAAGCGAGGAGGCGGAAAGCCTCGTAAGGACAAAGCCAAGGTTGCCATTGACAGCTCCGACGAATCCGACGACCAGGCTGTGTTCGCCAACGACTCTGCTGGATACAGGTCCTTCTTTGCAGACACCAACACCCCGAGTGGTGAAACCACCTCTTTCGATTGGTCTACCATCTCCCCCGACATCGCGCACATGGCGCGCAAGCGCCCAGAAGTTCTCGCCGCACTCATCCTCTACCTCCATACCGGCGCCACCAGCTCCATCTGCCCGATCCTCAAATACTTCACCAAAATCACACCGTGCATGCGCACCGTGTCTGGTGTCGGCGGGTCTTCTATAAAGGCTATTGGAATCGGGGAGGTGCGAATTCGCGTAGGGAAAGGGCGTTACTTCATCCTGAAGGACGTACTTTACTGCCCCGCTGCTGCAGTCACCCTTATCTCAGTTGGGAAGCTTTGCGACGATGGACATGAGGCGTTGTTCCTCAGCACATCCTGCGCTATAAAGCACTTGTCGGGCAAGGTCGTTGCGACAGGCACGCGTGCCGGGACCGGACTTTATACCCTCAATGCCGACAAAGTCCTGTTCACCTCCGTGTCCGACTCCGCCGTTATGAGCGCACGCGCAGCGATTTACCGCTCCGCTGACGCACAGGCGAACATAGCGCTCAAAGCACACCCAACTCTCGCGACCTGGCATCACTGTCTTGGCCACGTCAATGTCGAGACCGTTCTTGACATGGCCCGTGGGAGCGCAGTTACCGGTATGGATGCCGACTTGTCACACCTACCCCCCAGATGTGCTGACTGCGTCCTCGGGAAGCAGAAGAAGACACCGATACGCAAAAACCGTAAAGGCGCGCGCTCTACAAGGAAGCTGCAGAAAGTTTTTGCCGACCTGGCAGGTCCGCAGGCGGTGGCGGCGAGGGGAGGGTACCTATACACGCTGCAGTTAATCGACGATTGTACCCATGAGCAATGGACAATTCTCCTTCAAAAGAAATCCGACGCCGCCCAGCAAATCAAAGAATGGATCGCTATTGTCGAAGCTGAGTCGGGCGAGAAAGTTGGTGTCTTCAGAGTGGATGTCGGCGGAGAATTCGATGCAGCAGGTTTCATTCGCTACCTACGGGAACATGGAACTGTGAAGCAGACATCCGCCCCATATTCATCTGGACAGATGGGACTCATTGAGCGTACACACCATACGCTCATGAGCCGTGCACTAGCGTCTCTCTCGTCAGCAAAACTACCTCGCAATATGTGGGGTGAGATGATGCTCACCGAGACGCTCATCAAGAATCGCACACTGATCAGTGCATTCCGCAACCCCGACCAGACCCCGCACGAGCGATGGACGAATGAGAAGCCAGATCTATCGCACATGCGTGAGATCGGGTGCCGCGCATTCGTGCTGAAGCTTCCAAAATCGAAGAACCCGAAGGTCTTCAATCGCTCTGTCGAATGTGTCATGGTGGGCTACCATCCTACACTGACAGACATGTACCGTTGTTACGAGCGCAAGACAGGGCGCATCCACGTCACGCACAACGTCGAATTCATCGAGTCGCAGGATGAGGTCGCCCGCACGCTGAAACCTGCAAAACACACAAAATTAGCTGATCCACCAGCTGTCGATGAGGCCAGCGACGCACCAGCAGGCTCTGTGCCTCGATCCACATACGCAGCAGCCCTGCCTCCAAACACATACGAGTCGGCGTCCGAGCACGAGGAGGAGGACCTGGATGGACCTGAGTTCGACATTGAGGAGGAGCCAGTAGCGCCCCCTGAGGTCGCCCGACGTCCAGCACGCGTGCGCACAGTACGCGGTGAGGACGGTGTATTCCCCAGTACTCGCAAGGACGCTGCTGTGGCTGACGCTCGCGCCGCCGAGACACGGGCAAAAGCTCGCCGCGCAGAAGCGAAGTTGCGGAGGGCGACGGTCGAGGCCGTCGAGGACGAAGGCGAACCCAACGAGGCAGTCGAGGAGGAGCCTGCACCACCTGCGGATGCAGAGGAGTACGAGTACTGGGCCTTTAGCGCGAGCGTGTCAGACGACGAGCCAAAGACATGGAAACAGGCCCAAAACTCACCCTTCTCCGAAGACTGGAGGGCAGCATACCAAGCCGAGCTCGACTCCATCAAGCTACACGGTGTATACGAGCTGGTACTGCGCGAATCCGTCCCGGCAGGGCGCAAGATCATACACTCTCGACCTGTCTTCAAAATTAAGCGCGGAAGCGATGGAGAAATACTGAAATTTAAGGCGTGCCTTGTGTCCATGGGCTATGCTCAAGTCCCAGGCCTCGACTTCAACGAGACCTACGCCCCAACCTCCAGATTCGAGTCGTTCCGCATTGTTTTGCACGCCGGCGCCACACTTGACTACGAAATTGACCATGTCGACGTCAAGACTGCTTTCCACAATGGACTGCTCCAGGAGGAGGTATGGCAGGAGCAGCCGAAGGGCTTCGAGGTCCCGGGCAAGGAGAAATGGGTATGGAAGCTAAAGCGGGGCATGTACGGGCTGAAGCAGGGCAGTCGGTCATGGAATCAACGGCTGAATGGAGCGATGATATCACTCAAATTCCAGCGCGTGTCGGTCGAGCACAGCGTCTACTCGAGGCGCAGGAAAGGTGAGACATCCTTGGTGGCCGTTCATGTCGATGACCTCTGCGTTGCGGCGAGTTCCAAGGGTGAGATGAAGGGTTTCAAGGAGGAGCTAAAGCGGCACTTCGAAATCACGGATCTCGGGCCTGTCAAGTGGATCCTCGGAATCCGCGTCACTCGCGACCGCAAAGCGCGCACGATTTCACTTGACCAACACACTTACATCGAGAAAATGGCGGCACGTTACGGCCTGGAAAAAGCTCACACTGTTCGCACTCCCATGGTCCACGGAGAACCCCTGGCACACACCATGTCCCCCTCCACACCTTCTGCCAAAGTCCGGATGGCGGGAGTCCCGTACCGCGAACTTGTAGGATCCCTGATGTACGCAAATGTCGCGACTCGCCCAGACATAGCGCACGCTGTCGGAGTTGTGAGTCAATTCTGCCAAAACCCTGGTGAACTCCACTGGATCGCTGCGAAGCGCATCTTGCGTTACCTCATTGGAACGAAATCCTTCGCGTTATTACTCGGCGGAGCCTCTCCCATCGTCCTTTCCGGCTATACAGACTCAAACTACGCACCACCGGGCGATGTCGATAAACGCAAATCCACGTCCGGATACTGCATGAACCTGGGAGGCGGCGCAATATCCTGGAGCTCGAAGCGACAAAGCACCGTCGCAACTTCTAGCACGGAGGCTGAGTATATGGCTTGCCGTCATGCTGTGAAGGAAGCCGTCTGGCTCCGCATGCTTTTACATGCCGTCGGCCACACCCAGCGCAAGGCGACAAATATCCAATGCGATAATCAAGGTGCACTGATACTCACTGCCGACCCCTCCTTCCACTCGCGCGCGAAGCACATCGACGTGCAATACCACTTCTCCCGTGACCGCGTCGAGCGTGGTGAATTGACATTCACGTACGTTCACACTTCGGAAAATACGGCCGACATCTTCACGAAGCCCTTGCCGGAACCCTTGTTCAAAAAATTCAGAACAATGCTGGGCATTGTTGGTTGACTGGACGCGTTTAGCACGCTGAGGAGGAGTGTTAACATCTGAGCATCGAGCGACGTGTCAAGTCAACAATGCGGCCGGGGCCGCAAGCTGATTCATTTTTCCGTTACGTATTTCCTCTCACTGGTTCTTACGACGAACTCCGTGAGAGGTATGTCCCGTTACTCGCTATTTACCTTACAGACACTTAGAGTTACCGTAGCTTGTACTTACTGTGTTCGTACAGGTAAATAGATTAATTCACTGGTTCTTACGACGAACTCCGTGAGAGCTTGTACTTACTGTGTTCGTACAGGTCTCCTTCGTTCACAGGTTATAGGGCCCCGAGCAGCGCTTAATCCACGCGCAACCAGTCAACCAAGCCCCGCATAATGTCGGGCACCAAATTTGCCTCTTTCGACACGCTCGTGTACGAGGAAGACGGCAAACCAGACAGTTGGCCGACATGGGAATCTCAGGCCCAGTCGGCACTCGTTCTCAACAATATGTGGGGATACATCTCTGGACGCGGCGTCATTATCCCTCCGAAGCAGCTCGATGACTCCTCGACGCCGCCGGTCAAAATTGACAACCCCAAATATGACGACTGGGAGGACGAGAATCTAATTGTTCTCTCCTGTATCCGTCTACGCATTGGGACGAAGGACTTACGTCTTATCAAGGACGAGAAGATCGCTAAGGCTGCGTGGCTTGCACTCAAAGTTGCCCACCAGCCGACAGGCGCCTTGTCACAGCTTACGGTGCTTCAGCAGGCGCTCGCCATCCGTTACTCACGGGAAACACGACTCGTGAAGACCACAGAGCAGCTCGACACCCTCGTCGACTCCTTCTTCTCTATCCAAGCACCCACCGAGGATGTATGGTGTTGCATCATCTACCTGAATGCCATGTCTGGATCCGAATTCAAAGATGCCCGCTCGTCGCTCGACACGCTACTCAGCTCTGGGACATTGTCGTCTGCCTCTGTTTCCACCCAAATCAAGCACGAACAAGTGCGTATTGACGCCGAGAACGCGGAGACAGCCGCCACCGAGGCTTCTTTTGCAGCATTCTCGAGACGAGCAGCGACGGAGGCACCGCCGAGGGCATTCGCGAATGGCCAAGGACCTTGTGCGAATCCCCAATGCACGGGTCGTGCTAAGCAGTACCACGATTGGGACCACTGCTACGGCCCAGGCGGGCGTATTAAGCCGCCTGTGGGAACTGGCAAACCGAAGCGAGGAGGCGGAAAGCCTCGTAAGGACAAAGCCAAGGTTGCCATTGACAGCTCCGACGAATCCGACGACCAGGCTGTGTTCGCCAACGACTCTGCTGGATACAGGTCCTTCTTTGCAGACACCAACACCCCGAGTGGTGAAACCACCTCTTTCGATTGGTCTACCATCTCCCCCGACATCGCGCACATGGCGCGCAAGCGCCCAGAAGTTCTCGCCGCACTCATCCTCTACCTCCATACCGGCGCCACCAGCTCCATCTGCCCGATCCTCAAATACTTCACCAAAATCACACCGTGCATGCGCACCGTGTCTGGTGTCGGCGGGTCTTCTATAAAGGCTATTGGAATCGGGGAGGTGCGAATTCGCGTAGGGAAAGGGCGTTACTTCATCCTGAAGGACGTACTTTACTGCCCCGCTGCTGCAGTCACCCTTATCTCAGTTGGGAAGCTTTGCGACGATGGACATGAGGCGTTGTTCCTCAGCACATCCTGCGCTATAAAGCACTTGTCGGGCAAGGTCGTTGCGACAGGCACGCGTGCCGGGACCGGACTTTATACCCTCAATGCCGACAAAGTCCTGTTCACCTCCGTGTCCGACTCCGCCGTTATGAGCGCACGCGCAGCGATTTACCGCTCCGCTGACGCACAGGCGAACATAGCGCTCAAAGCACACCCAACTCTCGCGACCTGGCATCACTGTCTTGGCCACGTCAATGTCGAGACCGTTCTTGACATGGCCCGTGGGAGCGCAGTTACCGGTATGGATGCCGACTTGTCACACCTACCCCCCAGATGTGCTGACTGCGTCCTCGGGAAGCAGAAGAAGACACCGATACGCAAAAACCGTAAAGGCGCGCGCTCTACAAGGAAGCTGCAGAAAGTTTTTGCCGACCTGGCAGGTCCGCAGGCGGTGGCGGCGAGGGGAGGGTACCTATACACGCTGCAGTTAATCGACGATTGTACCCATGAGCAATGGACAATTCTCCTTCAAAAGAAATCCGACGCCGCCCAGCAAATCAAAGAATGGATCGCTATTGTCGAAGCTGAGTCGGGCGAGAAAGTTGGTGTCTTCAGAGTGGATGTCGGCGGAGAATTCGATGCAGCAGGTTTCATTCGCTACCTACGGGAACATGGAACTGTGAAGCAGACATCCGCCCCATATTCATCTGGACAGATGGGACTCATTGAGCGTACACACCATACGCTCATGAGCCGTGCACTAGCGTCTCTCTCGTCAGCAAAACTACCTCGCAATATGTGGGGTGAGATGATGCTCACCGAGACGCTCATCAAGAATCGCACACTGATCAGTGCATTCCGCAACCCCGACCAGACCCCGCACGAGCGATGGACGAATGAGAAGCCAGATCTATCGCACATGCGTGAGATCGGGTGCCGCGCATTCGTGCTGAAGCTTCCAAAATCGAAGAACCCGAAGGTCTTCAATCGCTCTGTCGAATGTGTCATGGTGGGCTACCATCCTACACTGACAGACATGTACCGTTGTTACGAGCGCAAGACAGGGCGCATCCACGTCACGCACAACGTCGAATTCATCGAGTCGCAGGATGAGGTCGCCCGCACGCTGAAACCTGCAAAACACACAAAATTAGCTGATCCACCAGCTGTCGATGAGGCCAGCGACGCACCAGCAGGCTCTGTGCCTCGATCCACATACGCAGCAGCCCTGCCTCCAAACACATACGAGTCGGCGTCCGAGCACGAGGAGGAGGACCTGGATGGACCTGAGTTCGACATTGAGGAGGAGCCAGTAGCGCCCCCTGAGGTCGCCCGACGTCCAGCACGCGTGCGCACAGTACGCGGTGAGGACGGTGTATTCCCCAGTACTCGCAAGGACGCTGCTGTGGCTGACGCTCGCGCCGCCGAGACACGGGCAAAAGCTCGCCGCGCAGAAGCGAAGTTGCGGAGGGCGACGGTCGAGGCCGTCGAGGACGAAGGCGAACCCAACGAGGCAGTCGAGGAGGAGCCTGCACCACCTGCGGATGCAGAGGAGTACGAGTACTGGGCCTTTAGCGCGAGCGTGTCAGACGACGAGCCAAAGACATGGAAACAGGCCCAAAACTCACCCTTCTCCGAAGACTGGAGGGCAGCATACCAAGCCGAGCTCGACTCCATCAAGCTACACGGTGTATACGAGCTGGTACTGCGCGAATCCGTCCCGGCAGGGCGCAAGATCATACACTCTCGACCTGTCTTCAAAATTAAGCGCGGAAGCGATGGAGAAATACTGAAATTTAAGGCGTGCCTTGTGTCCATGGGCTATGCTCAAGTCCCAGGCCTCGACTTCAACGAGACCTACGCCCCAACCTCCAGATTCGAGTCGTTCCGCATTGTTTTGCACGCCGGCGCCACACTTGACTACGAAATTGACCATGTCGACGTCAAGACTGCTTTCCACAATGGACTGCTCCAGGAGGAGGTATGGCAGGAGCAGCCGAAGGGCTTCGAGGTCCCGGGCAAGGAGAAATGGGTATGGAAGCTAAAGCGGGGCATGTACGGGCTGAAGCAGGGCAGTCGGTCATGGAATCAACGGCTGAATGGAGCGATGATATCACTCAAATTCCAGCGCGTGTCGGTCGAGCACAGCGTCTACTCGAGGCGCAGGAAAGGTGAGACATCCTTGGTGGCCGTTCATGTCGATGACCTCTGCGTTGCGGCGAGTTCCAAGGGTGAGATGAAGGGTTTCAAGGAGGAGCTAAAGCGGCACTTCGAAATCACGGATCTCGGGCCTGTCAAGTGGATCCTCGGAATCCGCGTCACTCGCGACCGCAAAGCGCGCACGATTTCACTTGACCAACACACTTACATCGAGAAAATGGCGGCACGTTACGGCCTGGAAAAAGCTCACACTGTTCGCACTCCCATGGTCCACGGAGAACCCCTGGCACACACCATGTCCCCCTCCACACCTTCTGCCAAAGTCCGGATGGCGGGAGTCCCGTACCGCGAACTTGTAGGATCCCTGATGTACGCAAATGTCGCGACTCGCCCAGACATAGCGCACGCTGTCGGAGTTGTGAGTCAATTCTGCCAAAACCCTGGTGAACTCCACTGGATCGCTGCGAAGCGCATCTTGCGTTACCTCATTGGAACGAAATCCTTCGCGTTATTACTCGGCGGAGCCTCTCCCATCGTCCTTTCCGGCTATACAGACTCAAACTACGCACCACCGGGCGATGTCGATAAACGCAAATCCACGTCCGGATACTGCATGAACCTGGGAGGCGGCGCAATATCCTGGAGCTCGAAGCGACAAAGCACCGTCGCAACTTCTAGCACGGAGGCTGAGTATATGGCTTGCCGTCATGCTGTGAAGGAAGCCGTCTGGCTCCGCATGCTTTTACATGCCGTCGGCCACACCCAGCGCAAGGCGACAAATATCCAATGCGATAATCAAGGTGCACTGATACTCACTGCCGACCCCTCCTTCCACTCGCGCGCGAAGCACATCGACGTGCAATACCACTTCTCCCGTGACCGCGTCGAGCGTGGTGAATTGACATTCACGTACGTTCACACTTCGGAAAATACGGCCGACATCTTCACGAAGCCCTTGCCGGAACCCTTGTTCAAAAAATTCAGAACAATGCTGGGCATTGTTGGTTGACTGGACGCGTTTAGCACGCTGAGGAGGAGTGTTAACATCTGAGCATCGAGCGACGTGTCAAGTCAACAATGCGGCCGGGGCCGCAAGCTGATTCATTTTTCCGTTACGTATTTCCTCTCACTGGTTCTTACGACGAACTCCGTGAGAGGTATGTCCCGTTACTCGCTATTTACCTTACAGACACTTATAGTTACCGTAGCTTGTACTTACTGTGTTCATACAGGTAAATAGATTATTGCAATTTTCAAATATAATGTCATTTCGAAAAGAAAAAAAAAAAAATGTTGCTAGGGCCGGCGTTCAATCGGTGACGTCAGGAATGACTGTGACCTGTGACCGCGCGCGCTTTCTCCTCCGCCTCCACTCCCGCCGCCGCCTGCCACCCTTGCCTCTCCCAACCTCACTCTACTATTACTGCTATTGCCTTTCTTGTACTTCTCTGCCTCCCCCATGGTTAACCGGCACATTTCTGATGATTCTAAACGCATTGCTATCAACTTGTTATCCCGCGGTCGCGATTCGAAGGAAGAAATTGCCGCAATCTGTGGCTTCTCCACGAGAACATTAGCGCGAACTGTATGCCATCACCGCATCACCGGAAGTGTTGCCAAGGCTGCTGTTCTTGGTCGCGGCCGTCCCCGTCATCTTCATTCCCGCGATGCAGACTACCTCCTTCGGCTTGCGAAACACAAACCTTGCACCTTTCTCGACGAGTACCAGCGATTCCTAGCCAAATACAGGTTCCTTCAGGTCTCCATGTCGACTATCCACCGGACGTTCAAGCGCGCCGGCCTCAGTGTCAAGCGGGTACAGAAGATGGCATCTGAACGGGATCCCCTGCAGGACGGCGACTTCACCAACCGCATTTCCCACTACCCCGCCAACTATCTCGTACCGCTTGATGAGATGTCGAAGGACGATTGTGTCTATGCTCGCCTATGGGGGCGATCCCCGGTCGGCACCCGTGTGGAGCAACACTTTCCGTTTGTGCGGAAAAGACAATTTACGGCAATCGCAGCAATGGCGTTGGACGAGGGAATCATAGCAGCACGGGTTATTGAGGGATCCTCGGATCGAGAGACATTTGTTGCCTTCCTCCGCGATGATCTGGTCTGTTCATTTCCCCTTGCATGCACTCATCATTTCCTCGTTATCTTTCTTTCCAGCTACCAACTATGAACCCATACCCGGCCCCACGAAGTGTACTGCTTCTCGATAATGCACGCATTCACCACTCGGAGGAGATTCGGGACCTCGTGGAATCTTTTGGTGCGCTTGATTCCCGGTCACAGTCCTGTATCTACTGATTGGGGATGTCCTAGGTTGTCGCATCGAATATCTGCCGCCCTACTCACCTCATTACAACCCAATCGAACAGGTTTTTTCCATGATCAAATCCTATCTACGTCGAATCGGCATTGATGCCTTCCCATCGTCCGCTGCTTACTTCGAGTTGTACCAGGTATTCCAAATTATCACACCAGACATGACCTGGGGGTTCTTCAGACATGCTAACTTGATTTAGTTTACAATTGTCAATCGAATACAAGTACATCGAATCATCAGCGAATCATACACCTTTTTTGCCTCTCTTCCACTCAGCCTCGGCGTGACGCAACTCTGCACGTTCCCCAATCGTCAAATGGACATCTAACACCGCGTTCGCCACGAATTCAAGCAGATGGGGCCCTTTGAGCTTCAGCGGCGTTAAACAGTGTAAGATATCGTCGGAAAGGCCAAAAGCATGACAAAAGGTGGCAATATCCATGACAGAACGCTTGGAAGGAGAGACGAGCGCATTGAAAGTCGGTGCCACGGCCGCGGGTGTGGGAAGGAATGGTGTAAATAGAGCAGCAATCGCGGACAGGTCGTTGTTGACGGTAACTGATGGCATGGATTTATTTCCGCTTTCGAGTTGATTCCGGCGATGCGACGCAAGTAATGCAATGTCATCGACATCGTCACGGGCTTCAGTGGGCCAGAAGGTCTTGTCAAGGGGAGGTGGATTGTCAACGTCAACGCCGGTAGTCTTTGCGAGCTGCAATTGAACGAATCAGCCTCTGGAAAGACAAGTTTAGCCGATGAAACCCACGATAGCCGCCGCCCATGTGGACAGATGAATTGGAGTCATTCTAACATGGATACCTGTCGGATTACCGAGGAAGCACCACCGTGATGAACATGACTTGTCCAAACACAAGTGCGCTGCCTTCAATTGAACAACAGTTTCCGCCATCGACTCCTCCTCCTCGGTAAGCTTGAGGACTTTTAACGGCGTAGTGGTTGAGATAGAGATGTGCACTCACTGTCCACTTCTTTTTACCATTGTTCACCTCCTCTGGTTCAGTATCTTGTGCGGTACCCGACTGAAAAAGGTAAGTAGGTTGGTAGGAAGGATATAAGTATGAGGACGTACATTGGCGGTATCAAGCTCAACAATATCCACCTTTACGCTGGGTTTTGCCTTCTTCTCGGCTTCGGTAACCATAGTCGAGTAATCGTCGGTTGTTGCCAGTTGCATTTTCTTGTAGTGCGAGCGGTTGATGGTCCAAGTGACAGTGAAATTGGACGAGCGGAGAGTTTCAGCTACAATTTGAAAGCCAAGGTGTTCTCGTAGCCGACGGAGGTAATAGCGGCATCAAGCCATTCAGCCAGACTGTCATTCTCATGGACATGAACGATACGAGAGATTGGGTCGACTTTGGCATTTTTGTGGCGTTTTTCTCCGGCTTTTGGAGCGGGGGGGAGGGGGTAGAGTGTAATAACATATTTGATGCCCTTCCCGTCGTTGCATTCGGATTCTGTTAGGGCATAGTTAGGCGGTGAGAGAAACAGAGACCGAAAGGGTCACACAAAGGCCACACACCTGGATCATCGTCATGATGGCTAAGATCATGGCTAGAGCCCTGCTCATCCTCATATTCATCCATAGGTTGATTTGATGTCGGAATAGTGGGAGGCAAGAAGGAGAGCAGCGCGAGTGGTCGGCGAGTGGACAAAGCGCGTGCAGTCACCCGTGACTGTCACTCATGACGTCACCGTTTGAACGCCAGCGTTCAAAACTTTTTTTTTCGAAATGACATTATTATTGAAAATTGCAATAATTCACTGGTTCTTACGACGAACTCCGTGAGAGCTTGTACTTACTGTGTTCGTACAGGTCTCCTTCGTTCACACTATCCGCTGCAATGCTCAGTATGCGGCGGCACAGAGACGATGGAACATATACTCACAAAATGCAACGCTCCAGGGCAACGAGAAGTCTGGGACCTGGTTAGCGAGATATGGAAGAAGAAGAGCGGGAACGAGCTACGCCCGAGCATGGGCGAGATCATGGCCTGCGGAACCATCAAACGGGGCCGCCTTCAAGGAAAACCTGACGCGGGAATGACCCGATTCCACAGAATCCTAATATCTGAATCTGCGTACCTGATCTGGCGCCTACGCAATGAAAGAGTGATTCAAGAAACAGGCCTAGCCTCAATTAACGAGATAACCAACCGGTGGCACAAGGCAATGAACGATAAACTCGGTCTGGACTGCCTACTCACGAATCCCAACAAGTGCGGATCGAAGGCAATTTCAGTATCTCTGGTACTGAAGACGTGGCGCAATGTTATCGCAAATGAAGACCAACTCCCGAGAAACTGGACGAGGGAGGCTGTAAGGGCAACCTCGAGGCCCGAGAATACTCAAGAGTCCTAGCGAGAGGAATCCGAAGTATATTAATAATGTACACTAGAATACAGGAAAGCATAACGCACCTAGCGAGGGGAATCCGAAGAGAAGAAACTCTGAGGATTCCCACACTAGGTCGGGACTCTAAATACGTACTATACAGGCACATGTGACCGGAGTGATCGGCAGAGATCCCGGGCTCAGTCGCAAGCGGAATGCCAACGGGAGATACCGGAGGGCTTAAAGGGGCGTCGGGAGGGGGTTCCCCTGACATCATCCCCCCCTTGGACTGCGGCGCCTCGACGCATAGACCGGACGTGGAGGGCAGGGTCACGGAAGGGGAGAGAGTCGAAGGCTGCCACTGAGATGGACCGTGGAGCTGTTGGATGAGTACGATAATACTCCGCAACGGCTTCCGGTGTCAAGCGTATTTGGGGTTATACACGAGGTCCACTGGGTTTGGCTTTAACCGAGTGTTTCTCGTAAGTTCGAGATTTGGGGTGTGAAGTGAAAGTGGGTTGATTTCCGGAGAAATCGAGGAGGGGTGATGGAGTGAAGGGGGATGGATAAACGGGGATTTATCCGGGTAAGGGTGTGGGGATCGGGAGGGTGCGAAAGATAACCAATATCTTTCTCGTTAAGCGTGGTCGTGGGGCGAAAGATAACCAATATCTCTCTCGTAGGCGTAGTCCTGGGGCGAAAGATAACCAATATCTCTCTCGTTATTCGTAGTCGTGGGGCGAAAGATAACCAATATCTCTCTCGTAAGCGTAGTCGTAGGGCGAAAGATAACCAATATCTCTCGGAGGCGTAAGGAGAAAAGACTCGTACAAGTCTATTCGGGAAGAGGCGGAGGGGAAGCGAATGAAAGTGGGTGGGAAGGTGGTGAAGTGGGTGGGAGTCGGAAGAAAAGGGATGGGTGGTGGAAGATGATCGGATGATGGAGTTGAAGTCGGGTAGGAGTGTATTTGGATGTCCTTTCTACAAATTACATGGGGGTTTATATACTGCTACTATGTGCTCAAGTATGCTCGCGTTAGCTCTTTCTACGCAGCCATAGGCAAACATTGGAGTCATAATGACTCAGTGATAAGGTACTAGCTCCGCGTCAAACTGTCCAGGAGGTCGTCTAGTCGGCATTCTGTTGTTTTGATTGTGACTCAGTTGGCTGTGCAAAGCACAGCTTCGCGTGGTGTTTCAGCCGTAGTGACGTTGCCTTCGGGCTATTCCTCTTCTGGTTGATTTGCCATCAGATCACATTTGGCCGGGGCTGTGCCAGTCCCACCGACTTGTTGCCAAACACTTTGGCGACATGACACCGGAGCAAAGACATCGGAATGTTTGACCCACTGATTGTGTGAGGCATTGTACCCTTTGAAAGACACCATATAATATAATGACTTCCATCGGATCTTAGCATCCGAAATCTCGTCGATCTCCCATTCCGGGGCATCCCCAGGCTGCTCTGGGAGGACTGGAGCAGGCTCGTCATAGCCCGGACGTCCCGGAAACGGGTCGTCCTCTGCCAGCTGCAACTTCACCACGGGGAAGACAGGGTGGAGGCGTGAGAGTCGAGGGGGGAGTTCCAGCTTGTAGGCGCCTCGACCAACAACCTTAACCACCTTAAAGGGGCCAAGCCGCCGGTGCGAGAGGCCCTGCGACGGACGAGTGGTCATGATGTCCGAAGCGTCAAGCCAGACGCGGTCGCCAACCTTGATGTCCGGCGCTGGGGTGTGCCTGCGGTCATAGTAGCGCTTGTACTCCTCCTTGGCCTTCACCAGCGCGGCTTTGGCTTCCGAGACACCTGAGGCAATCCGATCGCGGAATTCGTTTGCTGACTCCACCTTTGAGCGTACCCCAGTGGGCTCAAACCCCATGCGAGGGAGCCGACCGGTATCAGTCATGAACGGGACCTGCTGCGTCGAAGAGTGGATGTGGTTGTTGTAAGCGAACTCCGCGGCCGGCAAGAGATAGTCCCAGTCATCCTGCTTATAATTGGTGAATATACGCAGGAACTGCTCCATCTCTTGGTTAACACGCTCAGTCTGACTGTCGGTTTGTGGGTGATACGCCGTAGAGGTAGCTGGGGTGATCCCGATGAGGCGCCAGAGCTCCGTGGTGAACTCCGCAATGAACTGTGAACCACGGTCAGAGATGTACTTCTCAGGGGTGCCGTGGTGCCTCCAGACATTGCGATAGTACAGCCGAGCAGCGCCAACAGCGTCGATGTGGGTTGTGCACTCATTGAAGTGAGCACGCTTCCCGAGAACATCAAGCCATGCGCCTCAGGGAGCTCCACAACGAAGTCTACCGACACCGTGTGCCAGCGCTCCGGAGGAATCTCAGTCGGGTGCAGCTCTCCGACTGGAAGCTTCCGGATCGCTTTGGTACGGCAGCACAGGTCGCAGGTCGCAACATACCGGCCGACGTGTCGGGACAACTGGGGCCACCAGTAGTTCCGGGAGACAAGCTCCAACGTCTTGAAGCGACCGGCGTGACCAGCAACCCGGGTGTCGTGGTGCTGCTCTAAAATCCGGCGGCGAAGGTCCTTGTCCCTAGGGACAACAAGCTTGCCACGGAAATAGAGGAGACCGGCATCAACATGCCACTCAGCGCTGCGGGCAGAGCGGGGCGTTCCGAACCTTCAAAAGTTCCCGAGCCGCCAGAGCGACGGGGTCCTTGAGGTCAGGTTCACCAGCCAGTGCATCTCGGATGTCGCGTAGGATTGCAACCTCGGGACCAGAGACGGAGACACCTTCGAGGGCGCGAAGGTGGAACAGCTTCGGACTCAGGAGAGTGACATCCTGGTTGTCCGGGGCTGACCCGTGGTCTGGTCTACGAGAGAGGGCATCGGGACGTCCCATGAGCTTTCCGGGCTTGTGATGAAGCGTAAAGTCGAACCGAGACAGGTACAGCGACCACTGCGCCTGTCTACGGTTGAGGTTCTGCGACTTCCGGAAATACTCCAGGTTCTTGTGGTCGGTCCAGATCTCGACGGGATGCTGCGAGCCCTCGAGGAAGTGTCGCCACTCCTCGAGGGATCGGACAATGGCGAGCATCTCTTTGTCGTGGATCTCGTAGTTGCGCTGGACCGGCGACAAGCTCTTGGAGAAGAACGCCACAGGGTGCCACTTGCCGTCAGAGCCTTCCTGCGAGAGGACAGCTCCGGAGGCAAAGTCGGAGCTATCCGCCTCAAGCCGGTACATCCGAGACTCGTCAGGGAGGATGAGGACTGGATCAGAGGTGACAGCGTCCTTGAGGGCTTGGAACGCGGCGGCCTCGATCTCAGTCCAGACCCACACCTTGCCCTTCGCGGTGAGGTCGAAGAGCGGACGGGCGATATCGGAGAAGGCTCGGATGAATCGCCGGTAGAAGTTTGTGAAGCCAACAAACTGCTGCACATCCTTCTTGTTCTCCGGCGTTGGCCAGGCAGCAACACCAGCAACCTTGACGGGGTCCATCTCGACGCGGTTGTGCGAGATGATCACTCCGAGGTATTTGATCGACGACTTCTCGAATTCACACTTCTCCGGGCGCAAGTAGAGCTTGTGCTCCCGGAGACGTCAAAGCACCTCCCGAACAATCTCGCGATGCCGGGTGATGTCCGAATGTGCGATGAGGATGTCGTCGAGGTATACCATGACATCACCAGACATGATGAGATCCTGGAAAATGTCATTCATCATAGTCTGGAAGGTCGCGGGGGAGTCAAGCCGAAGTACATCACCAGGGGTTCGAAGAGTCCCCTGTTGGTGCGGTGAAACGGGACGGTAACGCCTATGTGTAACTTGGGCTATATATGCTAAGAAGCGTGCACACTAATGCAACACACAACCACCACACAACTAACACACAAATCACTTTATACTCCCAAGAACTAGGCGTTTCTCCTTGGTTGAGTTCGGGTCCGAGCCGTAGTATGCGACTGCTGGCTTTAACTCTTTTATGCAATTAATCTCCGGCCTATGATTGAACTAACGCCGAGGAACACTCCCAAACGTCTCTGCTGCACTCCTTGTCTCGAAACAATACACCCTCGGGCGTATAATGAACTGGTTGGGTCTGGGTATGAGGATACTGAGTGATATATAAGCAATTCCGGGGAAAAGCGTAAATATGCACTAGGCGGAGTTTGTGTAGTTTGTTTCTGAAAATCCCTTCTCCCAAGGACTCCCTAGGGCAACACGAGGGCTATACTGCTTTCCACTAAACTGCTCCTCGGCGAGCTGGACCTTTGTCACTGACTTCGCCGGACTTGTATTCCCTTGAAAACACAAGAACGTTTCCGTACACTGGTTTTATAAGGACCCAAGCGCAACTTGCAATTATCCAACGGTTCTACCGACTCAATCTGCCGAGCTGACTTCCCAAACTGTTCAACCTAGCAAGCGCCGCACTTGGTGTTACGGTCGAAACTAGCGTTGCAAATGCGAAAGCCCCTTCCCACAGTAGCCGCGCAGCCTTTGCGATACTCAAGTCTTCCCACTTGGTGCGTTTAGACGGTCCTGATTTATACGTGAAACAGCTGAGCCGCTTGCACTGTTCCTAACGCGAACTTATACTGAATGCGCAACTTAAGAGATGAACTCCGAGGAAGCCAACAATCCAACTTCGATTTCTACAGACTTTACAAAACAGAGGAAGGTATCTTTTATCTCTGCTTTGGAAGGCCCGAGCACACCCACACCGTCAAGGTCTAAACGATGAGCGGGGATGAACTGGTCTTCCTCAGCGTTTTCTCCGTCCTTTTATACTACTGAGTCCATTGTACATGATAAGCAAGATTGAGTCAGAGAAAGAGAGCCACATCCTGCCTCGGCAACGCGGAAACGCTGCCGGGCGTATTCGTCAGTTCGGCCTGGGGTTACAGTCATCAGTCTGATGCAACCCTCGGTCTACTTTGGGTATATTTCTATTATCAACCCGGATCAACGGGTGCCGATGGTCTGCGTATGGCCGCGGCTGCCTCCATTAGGTACCTCGCTAGCTCATAGCACCTTCGTCATGCTTCCTCGGCGTAGATCCGCACGGCACGGTCATCTATGCAACTCAACATCGCAACTGGGTATCATCGCCGTCTAGCCAAAACTCCTTCTCAATATATCTCATCTCCAACTATCAATATATCGCCGCGCAAAGCTGCATTGTGTTTCTCTCGCGAAGCTCCATCTAAAGGCGTTCAGCGCGGGCGTATAGAGCATCTCCCAGATCTCCAGTATCCGACCAAATCAGCCTCTCACTGAATATATCCCTCGGAAGACCATGTCTATGTTCCCTGCAACTCCCAACTCGTTCTGTGTCGTTGTCCAATCCTCATACAGGCTCCTCAACCCTTGCAGACTACCGGACTTTGATAGTTCCTCCTTGTTTAGTGTATGATCCCAATGTAACGCTTGTAAACCGCGCCTAGCATTGTTCAACATACTACAGCCAGTAGCCGGAGCTCACTCTGACTCTCCTTTATACCACCGAGCAGAGGCCTAACGTCCCTAACTTAAGTCCATTAGAAGGCTAATGCGAGTCCTCGGCGCACTACTAGCGTGGTACCCTAAAAAAGCGCAAAGTTTAGCCAGATGTCGTGACACAGGTGTTGTGTCGTTTCAGCGGAACGCTGCCTTCCACTCGTCACCCTTTCGGATCCGGACATTGTTGAAGCCCCAACGAATGTCAAGCTTTGTGAAGAACCGTGCGCCTTTCAAACGATTAATGAGGTCGTTGATCAGCGGAAGTGGGTACCGGTTCTTCACGGTCATCGCGTTCAATGCCCAGTAATCTTGGACGAAGCGAAGACCACCATCCTTCTTCTTGATGAAGAAGACTGGTGAAGCCATTGGAGACTTCGACGGCCGAATCCGACCAGTAGCAAGGCCCTCCTCGATGAATGCGTCGAGCTCGCGCTGTTCGAGGGGTGAGATAGGATAGACCCTACAGTTGGCAGGCTTCGAGTCTGGGACAAGTTCGATGGCGTGGTCCCAAGTCCGACTCTCTGGTAGCGAGTCAAAGGACTCCCGACTGAAGACATTCTCGAAGTCAGGCACCCACTGGGGAAGGGGTTCCTTACCGGGTGCGGAGTTCTTGGCATGGGCTTCCGCTAGGCGTTGAGAAACTCACGGCGGGCAAGTCCCATGGCCGCGGCTTCACGGCATCCGAAGGGCGTGCGACTGACATTTGCCATGGCGTTCGCCAGGCGTTGCACCCTCGGTGACCGCGTGAGAAGAACCCACGGTGTTATTATGCGGAGAAACCGCCGACACTCTTGCTTTCTACCACCACAACCCTCTTCCCTCTTGGCTGCAACCTCGCAACGCAAAGTCCTTGAAGTCACAGTGTCGCACCGTGATTCAACACCCATCCCTTGTGGTCCTCTCCCCACCCTCTGTCCTACTCGGATCGATGGATCCCCTCGCCACAACATCCCGAGATTAAGCTTGCTTTTGCGCCATCTAAACTAGCTGTCCATGTAGGTGAAGGCATATTTGTGCCCTAGACTCTCCATGGACTGCTGTTATCGGCCAAGCAGCTTAATTCTCCCACTGCGCGCCGCCGTGTTGTGCCTCGAGGTCAAGACATCAGTGATCGGCATCCTATTATTATCTCTTTCATCCTTGCCGTCTTTCACCTTTCAAGTACTCCTCGTAACTCTTCATCCTATACCAATGCCACCAAAGTCCAATGCATCCAAGCCTTCCGCCAAGAAAAGGAAGCCTAAAGTCAACTTCGGCACAAACGGCACGTCGCGCAAGCGCAAATCTGACCCCTCGGCGCCCGACCCCTCGGCGGAGCCCGATCCCGCTGCTGGGCCATCTGCCAACAAGCGACCTCGGACCGACGGTCCATCAACTGGTGCAGGGGCCTCGACATCTACCAGTACTGCCGGCGCCGGAGGTGGAGGATCCACCAGTGCCTCAGACAGCGCCGCAGGTGCGACACCCGACAAGGCTGCCGAGAGCACGCCAACCAAGACGCGACTGCGTAATCGTCATGGCATCCCTCCGAAAGAGGTTCCTGCAAAGGCCAAGATGACACAGGTGTGTCCGACCTTTGTTCTTTCGCATTGACGAAAATCTAATCAAATTTGCAGCGGGCATTCCAGCGCTTCATTCGCGGATTGTGCGGCTTGCTCACCCAGACAGATGTCCTTTCCTCCGCTGTCGAAAACCAGAAGCACTACGACAAGCGCTTCGACAATGTCGAGGACGTTCGTGAACACATGCGGGCCCTCGTCAACGAGTCCAGGACTGCCGTGAATGTGGGGAAGGACCTCGCAACAAAGCTTATTCGCGACGCTAAACGGATTTCCAACCCCATCGCGAACGACCTTGCCCGCATTCCTGAAGGCCATCTCGCTACCGTTTTCACCATAATTCTGAAGGCGGGCCTGAAGGGCTTCTGCCCTGACCTCGACGGTCCAGTGCAGTCCAAGTACAACCAGCTCCATCGTCACTTGGCGGTGTCCGGGTTTCAGTTCCTCGCATCTTCCTTTGCCCTCGCCGCGTTAGAGGTCAACGCCGAGGTCGCTGAGGACACAGAACTCCTTTTCGATATGTACGACAACTACACCTACGGAACACTGACCCAGAGGACCAGAAGGGAACGACGTCGCCCCGGTAGTGTTGCCGAGTCGATCACGCATGGGGTGGAGTTCAAGGCCCGCGCTCGTGTATGTCCTCGTTTCTTCGTTTCTGCTCGGTGTTAACAGGTATTTTCAGCTGGGAACAACCCGCTTCGACACTACCGTCCAACTTGGATTCCGAAAACCTGTTCAACGTATGGCGTATATTCAGGAGGTCCACTCCGACGACGAAGATGGTCAGGTTCGCGAGAAGCCTGGTCGCAATCCGATTGCTACCAAGTTTTTTGTCGAAGAAATTGATCCCGCAGCAGAGGCGTATCGCAAGCGCAACATGAAATCGGGGCAGAGGTAAGTGGAAAATTTGCCGAATAGATTCATTATTCACCAGAATCATTGCAGGCAACCAAAGCCTCGCATTCGTTCTGACCCTCTTCTCCCTGCCTCCGGCTTTGGGACGATCTTACCCGCTGACGTCCCAATCGACTATTTTTCACCGGAGTTTTACAATGGACTTACATTGAAGGAGCGCGCCCGGTACGTGGACACCGGTGTTGCCTTCCCCCTTGCGGCAATTGCTTTCGACGAGGCGCACGCCGGCTGGAAGACGATGGGCAAGAAAGCATTCATGGAAAAGTATGGTTATGATGTTTTGGAGCAGTACGACATCCCAACAGCAGAGGAGATCAATGCACTCCCTGACTCTGACGCCGAGGAGGAAGAGGTGGAAATCAATCTCGAGGACACAGACAACGAGGGGATGGATATTGACGAAGAGGTTTAGACGTTTTACAATCCATTCTTCATAGATTCGTTTAGACATATGTTGCCCATTTTTCGCAATCTAGACTTGTATTTAACATCAAGGTTCTCTCTGTGGGTTCGGTTTTTGAAAGCGATTGGGTAAGGGGTTATCCAATGCAAATCCGAGTCGTGGTCGTGGTAAGTAGTAAATAGTGACATGGCTATTATATGGTACACCAATGGGGAGCGAGCCGGGACGGCGCAATGATTCCATTCTGGGCGCGATATCAGATCGTTTGTAGCTAACATTCGACGAAAACAGCCCCTGCCGCCCTGGTGCCAAAGTTACGACGACAGAACGGGGTGGAGTGCGCTGAAGGCAGCGGGCCCGGATGATTGTGCTCGTGGCGCCACGGCACGTCGGGAGACCCGCAGACTACGCAGAGCGCAGTGGTGAGAGGTCCCATACACCGCATTCGCACTATAACTGTGCTGCACCCACCCCCGCCTGCCGCACCACCACTGTAGAGGTGGTTATGCATCGAGACATTCAGCGCGGGGCTTCGCTCTTGATCAAAGTCACCGAGGGGCGTCCATCCGCGGAGCCGGGGCGCCCCCAGTGGACGTCGGAGTCGTCAAGCGCGTCGAGGGAGTCGAGCTGGGTTTGGGTGGTGGTTTGGGACTGGTGCGAGGGGAGCGGGAGCGGGGCGTGCACGATGGGTTGTTGGTGATGTTGCTGCGTCCATCGTTAGCATCGGTAGGAAGACAAACAACGCGGAGGAGAAGGAGAAGACGACTCACTTAAACACCAGTGTTCTTCCCACCCGCGCACTCGGTGCACTCGGCGCCCAGTCCGTGGAGGAGGTCCGTGCCGAAGGTGTTGGGAGCAGCGCCGACGAGGGCGGTGTTGACGTAGAGCAGCCGTGGGGCCGGGGCGGAGATGGCGCTGGAGGCGCTGGCAGGTGTGCTGAGGGGGCGGACGTCGGTGGTGTTGGGGGCGGCGCCGACGAGCGCGGCGTTGACGTAAAGCGGCCGTGGGGCCGGGTCGCAGATGGCGCTGGCAGGTGTGCTGAGGAGGCGGACGTTGGTGGTGTTGGGGGCAGTGCCAACGAGCGCGGTGTTGACGTAAAGTGGCCGTGGGCGGTGAGAACAATGGCCACGGTCGGCGGGATCTTGCCAGTGGAGGTGGAGGTGGACGAGGCGGGGTGGAGCCGTTGGCACTGGGGTCTGTACTGGCAGCGACGATGTCGGGGAGATTCGTTGCAGCGCGAAGGAGACGAGCGCAATGGCACTGTTCGTCAAGAGCATGCTCAAAAGCAGCACCCGCCCTGCGATATTCATCGCGCGGATCGCGAAGAGCACTGAGGAGGCAGTGGGTGCCAGCGCGGAAGATCAGCACTGTAAGGAGCATGTTCAGGAACGTCTCCTACCCCAGTCGAGCCACGGATGCACGTAGTTGATGACCCTGAACACAATATGTTAGAGTCGATCCACAGCACAGCAACGGAAGCAAGGGAGGAGGAGGCGGGGAGGAATAACGGGAGCAGCAAGCATGGGCGAGCAACGAGAACGATGGGTCGGGTAGAAGGAGCAGGATGAAGGAGCAATATGATAGATAATGCACACACCATTCCCGGTGTACTGTTACCGTGTACAAATATTAGAACTTGCCCCCGCCCCACCCTAGGCAATATTGATGTATTAATCCCCCAGCTGTGGCCTGTGGTCGGTCTGCGAGGTGTTGGGTGTGGTCTGGGTGGGAATCAATAGGCACAGCAGAGAAATGAAAGGGTAAAAGGCGCACCACACACCAGTTATCTTGCGCACAGTGTCTGCTCGAGACCAGGGGTTTGAGGCCTGCCTTGGCTCACAAAGAGATAGATGTACATGTGGTAGAACTGGTTCCCCTTCAACTCCCTTACCCCGACCTTGTTCAGAGTCGATGCAAGGCAGTTGAAGCGGAACGAGAGAGATGAAAATTTCGCTGTTTGTGCTGACCCTTGAAAGTAAACACCGGCCGGCTGACACCGAACCTGCAAAATATACATTCATCACAAACCGAGTGTATCCAAGACTTTCCACATAGCAGAGCTTGCAACCATTTAAGATACATTCCTAGCATTTTTGCAGCCAGTCAATGTGTTGTGTGAATATCTATAATTCAGCTGGTGCGAGACTTTACCATCACTTTTGATGGTAAAGTCTCACACCAGCTGAATTATAGATATTCACCGGGCCTTCTAATCACTTTGGAAGACACTGGAGAATAGGTATTAAATCAGACCAGACATTTCCATGAAGAGAGATGGTATAAATTGTACAGTGGAGACAGAATATGAAACAAAAAGAGTTACAACAAGGAAATAAATGAGATGGTGAGGTATCTATCGTCGCCCACGATTCAGTGCCCAACAGACCACGAGCACAGGTCTACCAGCCTCGTAAATACCTGCGGGCCGCCTCCATGCAGTCAGATGGGTGATAATTTGCTGTGGTTCAATTATTATTCCAGCAGCCTCTGGTTCGGCAGCAACGACTGCAGTCATTAATTCTGGATGATCCGCATAGAACTGGATAGGAAGATGCCTGTGCCTGTGAACAACCACAAATGTTCTGAGAATATTGTCGAGAGGGATTGGAAAATGGCAGTAATAATCCCGGTAGAGGTTTGCTTTTGTTGCGGCCCTGTTCCCGGATTGTAGAAATGGATCAAGCTATTAGCTACATGAGAAGAGGAGCTGCTATATGTGCGTTTGTCCACATGGAACTTCAAGCACCGCTTGCCTCGGGGTGGAAGTATCATAGATCGATAGTCTGGATCAGGAAGAGTTATCGTCCCCGCAGCATTGCGAGTGCCGTAAAAACTGAGCTTGTTCTCCCCAATCAGGTCCAAGTACTCCAGGATCAAAGTATACAGTGACCTTGGAATGTTGCTGCTTTTCTTGGCCAAAAATGTGGCCAACCCTTCTTCGTCTAGCTGAGTGGGGGCTCGGCGATCCTTGGGATCTATAGGATCCAGAATATTGTCAAGGCCTTGTAACTCCCCATGTTCATGCTTGTCGTGCTTCTTGGCAAGCAGCCTACCAAGACGAGCAAAGTGTCTAACTCGGGTATAATCCATATCCCCTAGACTTGGTCAGTGCGAGATTCTGTCAAGATATTGAGACTTACAAAAGTGCTCATTGGTTTTGACCTTTTGCAACATGTTGTTGACTCGTTCACCCATAAACTCGTTCTGGCTTGCTAGTGGCCCCCAGTTTTTGAGAATATCCGGGACGTGCATCGAATTGTGGTGTGTTGGAAGAGGATCAACATCCGGGGAACAATGCCTTGATAGAAGCAAAGTAGGCTGAGTAGTACTTCATGAACAAATCCGCAGCAGAGTTCGAGGTTTTAAAGGATGAGATGAGGTTTGTAGATCCAACCACATCACAAAAGCTTTGTAGCATGGCTTCGTGTCGTGTTCGATCATCATCAAGCTCCATCTCTGGCAAAACAAGCGGCAAGATGACGGAGAACACTGTGAGATATTGTGCTGCCTTCAGTTTTCCGTGATTTGCTTCACCGAGATTTCCTGGAAGGCGAGTTACATGCGAGGGCAGGGAGACCTCTCTAACACAGCACCGAATCTTTTCCAGGCGTTCTTTTGTAAACTTCCAAGTGCCTCGAACTGCAATATCTTCAAAATCATCATCGTGGTCTTCATCTTCATCTGGAGGCTCCGACTCTGGGACAGGTGTTGCATTTGAGGATGAACCATCCATTGGGTCATCTCCACCTGGGGCGGGAGTGCCTTTAGGAGTTGCTTGATCATCCTCCTCCTCTTCTTCCTCCTCCTCCTCCTCCTCCTCCCCGCCGTCAGATCTTGTATCCTGGAGATATTTTGTGCGCCACTTAGCAAAAGCATCGGGGTTGAAGGATGCTTCATCATCAAGTATGTCCTGGGCATCTTCTGGCCCACCGGCATCCGATATGTCAGTGTCTGTCCAAGTATCATCATCATCGTCATCAAACTCCCCAAGATTTTTTGTGCGTTGAGCATCACGGCCTATTCCCCAAAGTACACGCAGTTGGTGTTTAAGCACACCAAGGCACCAATTGTGCATGAAGCCCAGTATATTGTCATGGATAGGATCCCGGTAGGGCAGAAGGTGCAAGGAGCACCACCGAACTCCACTCTTCCTTTGCAGTTGGACCCTTCGTTTTTTGGTTGTAGCTCTGAGCCAGGATTTTGCCTGTTTAAGGACTGTGGCAGATATTCGTTTTGGCCACAACCAGTAGTCCAGTCGACCCTTCTCGTCCTGGGTCAGAAGACAGAAGGAGCAAAACATCTTTGCTGAGTATGAGAGAAATCCGCCTGCTTCCCTTGCAGCTGGAAGATCTGCCACAAGGGGGACAATGCGCGCTGTGACCTTCACCCCTTCCGGATGATAGTAGGTATTGATGAGCTTTCCAGGGAAATCGTATTCAAGAATTGTCTTCATGAGTGGGTCAAGCAAAGGTAGTAGTCTGGCCGCCGAAGGTTTGCTTGGTGATGGGGTTAGGCCCACAATAAAAACATTTTCCGGCAGATAGCGAACTTCAGGGGGCAAGTTCAAGCAATAGAGGATAACTGTGCCAGTTGAGACCTGTTTCCCTGCCAGCCGGTACAAAGATATCAGATTCTGCTCAGATTCATTTTGGACCACATACCAGCTGCTTTATTTGAGCGCGGGTTGAACCAATCAATATACAATCCAAAAACAAGGTTGTATTTATCCCCCAGTTCTTTCAGCTTCTTCCACCGTGGACTGTCCTGAAGATCAGCCATTTCTTCTCCATCCGCAGCAGCAGGTCTTTCGTATGACTTGGCAAGGTAGTCCTCAATAGATTTCCGAGAGAGAAACCATTCAAGCCAGGATTCAAATTTCTGTGTGTTGAAGGTTGTTATAGGAACCTGTTTAGACTCCTTTCCAAAGTGCTGCTTGCGCCAGAGCTCCGCATTGCAGCGACGGGTGGATTTTTTCGAAACCGTTGCTGTGCATCTCTCCGGCATTTTGTCGAGTGACGGATATAGAGTATAGCACTTTGGACAACAAGGTGTTCGAACAAATTCGGGCTCCTTGGTGTATCTGCTGTAGATAGTTCGAAGATCCTTGGGAATCTGGATTCTTGGAAGCTGAACGGGGATTCCCTGAGTAACCAAGGCTACCTGCAGAAGTTCCAGAGCAGTGTTGAGTATGAATTGAAGGGCCTTCAAGATAGTGTTCGCATTTTCGCGGCTGACACTGGCTTTCAAATTGAGCCAGACAAGCAAGCTCGCACAGAGCTGGATGATGAGAAGGTCATTGATCATCACACCTACATATCATAGTCTTTAGCAACAAAATTATACACAACAACTGTTGCGCACCAGATGAGCCACTTGGTTTCTGTCCGAGGTACTTGTCGTCATCGGAGTCTTCCTCGACACCAACCGGATGGGCTTTATAGTTTCGAGGTTTGGAAGACCCCGATGAACCCGATGACCGACTGGCATTTGCCCTAAGTTCATGGATTTGTCGGAGCTGGGGGGTGATTCTATTCCCAGGTATTTGCCGACCATCAACGAGGATTTGGTGCTCAAGGCACTCCGGGCAGGTGCAGGTTACCTTCTTGCCCATAGAGCAAGTAGGAGGGGGGTCGGACTTCAATCACTGCTGTTCTTCACTCTTTATCTCACAATTGCCTGGATTGATCAGTTCATCTGTCAATCTATCCAGGTTCAATCTGTTCAGAATATCGGCAATTTCTATAGCCCGGGTTCTGCATCTCCTGATTTCTGCGACTCAACTTTCTCAACCCGCCGAAGTTATGCCAGTGTGGGAGATAATATGCTATATGGGGACATGAAATGATCTTGTGTGCAACGCCTGGCGAACGCCATGGCAAGTGTAAGTCGCACGCCGTCCAAATGCCGTGAAGCCGCGGCCATGGGGCTTGCCTGCCGTGACTGTAGCGGAGGCTCGGATGTCTTCTGGAGGAGAGAACATTGTGTAAAATATACGGTCTCCATCCTCAATCGTGTCGTCCTCATCGTCCGAGTCATCAGAGTCGTCCGGAAACAATTCTGGTAACTCGTCCTCGAACTCGTCATCGTCATCCTCGCCAGAGCGAAGGTCTGTGTCCACAGCGCAGATGTGGGGTATCGGGCCGGCACGGAGCTGGCGAAGGATCAAAGCGGCAGTCTTGGCATGCTGGCGCTCGACCCTTGCCTCGTCACGGCAGGTCGTACAGACAGAGGGGCAGCGGCTCATTTTCACCTCTCGGGTCTCCCAGTTGATCTCCGGGTTGTGCTTCCGGAGCCAGGAGAACCCGAGAATAAGCTTCTGCTTGCCAAGACGGGTGACGGCCAGCACGGCACGCTCACTGTGCGACTTGTACTGGAGGATAACATCTGCGACTTCCCGGATGCTGCCGGCCTCGTTTGGAGAGCCATCAACGTTGAAGACCGGGATGGGATGAGAGAGTCTGCGGAGCGGGACCTTGTTTTCTGCAGCATACTCCGAGTCGATGAACTCTGAAGTAGCGCCACAGTCCACAAGCCCAGACAGCGATAGTTTGACAGCATCATCGGTGGACTCAATCTCGAGGGGGAGGTGAAGGGAATTTGCGCTGGCCTCAGCTGCAATGGTGAAGCGCTTGGGAAGTTTGCGCTCCCACATTGGCTTACGACGCAAGCGGAGGAGATCATCAAATACCGGCGCGGGGGTTCGAACCGGTGCGGGGGGAGTCAGTTTGGTGGCTGTACTACCCGGCTCCACCGCCACCGAATTGCCATCAACAATGACGCACGCAGGTTGAAAAGTTCCCACTTTTGCGTACACTTTTTGTTGACGTGCGTCATCGCTATTTTTAGCCAACTCCCGGGGTGCGTCTATCGTTTCAAGTGATGTAAGAGGTGTATTGTCAGACTCATTACACAAAACATTGAAACGATTAGGGGACGCGACAGAGGGCGCACCGCTCACTCTGCGCGGGGGGGAAAATCCTCCTCCTGGGTGACTGCAGCCGCATGTTCCGCAACAACCTCGGCAGAGGCTAAACGGGCGACAAGCTCGTCAAGCATGTCAGCACCAAGCTGCTGGATGACCTCGTCCAGCACATCGACAGTGCGGACATCGACGGGGGTGGTGCAGTCACGCGCGCCCGAGTACGGTCTACGTCCATGGGGACAGAAGGGGGGAGAGAAGGCGGAGCAACCCTCTGCGGTGGTGGTGCAGGGACCGCGAGCGCAGGAACCACCCGAGCGCGGCCAGGCGCAACCGAGAGACGACCAGTCGACCCGGAAGCGGCGGCCTTTGCTCGGAGGAGCGACTCGTACTGGCGGTATGTGCGGAGCCGCCAGGCAGTGTAGTCGCGCAGGTCAGGGGGGTCGCTGGACCCGGTGATGGCGAGATTTATCGCCGGGTCGAGCCCAGTCCGGTATTTGGTGACCTTGATGAGCTCATCGTCGAAGCCAGCGAGGTCGACAAGGTCTTCGAAGTCGTCCGTGTAGCGGAAGACGTCGCGGGAGCCCATGAAGTACTGACAGGACTCGAGTTTCTGCAGGGCATGGTGCTGCTCGTTCTCCTCGACGAAGCGGAGGCGGAATTCAGCGACGAAGGCGGCCCAGGTGGAAAAGGGGAACGAGGGTTTGGCCTCATGTCGTTCTGCCCAGCGCTGCGCAGAATCCTTTGCCATAAAGGACATGGCAAAGCGGACGACCTTCACCTCAGAGGGCTCGCCACCTTCGGTGAATGCCTCGGGGAGGAGGCGGACATAGGACCGGACAGCATGGAGGAATGCCCGACCCTGGGTCCGATCGCCGTCGAAGACAAACGGGGGGTTCGGTCGCAGGGACGATGTTGGCAAAGATTCTGAACCCGGGTCCGGAGCTGGGGCAGCAGGGGACGGGGCAGGGGAAGGCACCCGTTGGGGAGGTGAGGTATCGAGAAAAGCCATAAGGCGATCGAGGGTCGCCTCAATCCGGGTCATGCGCTCCTCGGCCGTGCCAGTGGCAGCAGCGGGGTCGGCCATAACGGGATCGAGGGGACGGGAGGAGGGGGCAAGATTCGAGCTGGGCGAGGCGGGAGCGCTATCAGAGCGGTCCGAGCCTGGTAAGCCAAAGGTCGGAATCTTGACCGGTTAATCCCTTAGAGAGTTTCTTCTGCTGTAAGGGCAACCTCGAGGCCCGAGAATACTCAAGAGTCCTAGCGAGGGGAATCCAAAGTATATTAATAATGTACACTAGAATACAGGAAAGCATAACGCACCTAGCGAGGGGAATCCGAAGAGAAGAAACTCTGAGGATTCCCATGCTAGGTCGGGACTCTAAATACGTACTATACAGGCACATGTGACCAGAGTGATCGGCAGAGATCCCGGGCTCGGTCACAAGCGGAATGCCAACGGGAGATACCGGAGGGCTTAAAGGGGCGTCGGGAGGGGGTTCCCCTGACAGAGGCCGGGGTTGTAGTGGGTATCGGATAGTAGACAATGATGGGCGGTGTAGGCCGTCGGGAGTTTACTGGAAGAAGCCCCACACGAATGGCGTAAGTGCGAGAGCGCATTTCCTCGGTGTGGAATATCGGTCGGCGGGGTTGGGTAGTCCTTGCCATTTAACAGCGTGTAGTTGGTCGACTTGGTCGGTTCGGGAACTTGTCTGCCGGGATGGGTGCGCGCAATGGTGCTCGGAGCAGATGGGGGACTGGAAGGCAAAGACTCCTCTGGATTTCTTGGCCGCCGGAAACTACAGAATCTTACGGTCCACAAAAAAAAAAGAGAAAAAGAAGATCTTGGAAAACAGCCTAGCGCTACAATACACGCCACATCTATATCCAGCGACGTAGATACAAAAGTCTATAGTAAAATATATCCTACTCCCAGTCAGCGTCTATGTTCTCCCCTTGGGAGCGGTCTTGCTGAACAGCTTAGCCTTTTCAATCGCCGCATTACTTTGCTTGACCAGGTTCTTCTTGTAGTCGACAATGCTGATATCCGCCTTTGTGAGATTCTTGATCGTCCGGTCCGCGACCTCCCACAGCTCCTCCGCAACCTGCGAAATGAGCCGAAAGTCGTGCGAGACGATGACGACACCGCCCTCGAATTCCTTGATCGCACGCGCCAACGCGTCGATCGACTCCATGTCCAAGTGATTCGTCGGTTCGTCGAGGAGCAGGATGTGGGGGTGCTCCATCGCGAGCTGCGCAAAGACGACGCGATTCCGCAGCCCGTCGGAAAGCTGCTTGATCGGCGCAGTCTGGTGCGCTCCCGAAAGACCGAAGCGTCCCAGCTGCGACCGCCACCCCTGCACGTCGATCTCCGGGAACCGCTGGCTAAACAGCTGCTGGAAGTATTCGATGGGGGAGGTGTCGTACGGCAGCTGGTCGGCGCTGTGCTGTGAGTATTTGGCGAGCTTGAGGGCCGCCTGGAACGAAAAAGAGTCAGCAGGCGAGCCGAGAGGACACGAGGAAAAAGGCGTACGTGTTTGGAGATCGTCCCCGCCGATGGTTGCAGCGCGCCGGTAATCAGGTGCAGAAGCGTCGACTTGCCCGTCCCGTTCGCACCCAGGATGGCTATCCGTGCGTCCATACTGCGCACCGGGGGTCAGCAAGCTAGTTGTCGAAGAGATGACGAGGCAACCCACTCGATACCGAAGCTCAGGTTCTCGTACAAAAAGTCCTTTTTCTGTCCAGAGTAGGCGAACGCGACCTGGTCAAAGGCGATGATTGGCGGCGGTAGTTTGCGGACATCCTCAAAGTTGAATCGCAAAGGTTTGCCGACCTCGATCTTCTCGATGAGTCCCGCCGCCTCCATCTTGTCGATGATCTTTTGCTTGGACTTTGCCTGTCGCACCAAGTTTGCGTATGTTCCAGCGGAAGCGATGAATCTAGGTCGCGATATGAGTGCCGTGAAAGAGGATACAGGAGCGCCGAGGCGTACTTTTTGATGTGAGCGATTTCGTCCTGTTGTTTCTGGTAGGCTTTCATCTGGTTCACCTCGTTCTCCTGTTTCGTCCGGACATAGGTCGTGTAGTTACCGGTGTAATACACCATCTTCTTCTTTGGCGTCAAGTCCATAACGTTGGTGCATACGCTGTCCATGAAATCCTGAGAGTGACTGGTAATGACCAGGATGTGGTTGTACGTGCTGAGGTAGGCTTCGAGCCAGACCACAGCACCAAGATCCAAGTGATTGGTGGGCTCGTCGAGCAGCAAAAGATGCGGCTTGACGAAGAGGGCGCGCGCGAGGGCGACACGCATACGCCAACCACCACTCATGTCCTTTGTCGGCTTTTTCATCATCGTTGCGGTGAAACCAAGACCGTGCAAGATGCTACCGGCCTTTGCCTCGAATGTCGCGGGATCCATCTCCTCGAGCTGCTCGTACGCGGCCTCGAGAGCGAGGTCATCGACGTCATCCGCGATAGAGAGCGCCTCGATCTGTGCCTCGAGTTTGGCGACCTTTAATCTTGCGGACGCGACGATGAATTCAACGGCGTTGACCTCGGCTGGCTCCGCCTCGCCAGAGACAAGGTAGATATCGATGTGGTCCGGGATGTCAATGTCGCGGGCAGCAATCGATTGAAGGAACGTCGACTGTACACCGTGATCAGATATGGCGTCGACGACATTTTTTTTTGTGAAAATTACACACCTTTCCGGATCCGTTCTCGCCCAGCAGCCCATACCGTTGGCCGTAATTGAGTGCGATCTCAGCACCCTCTATGAGCAGCCGGCCGTGGAAGGATAGCGTATACGAGTCGATCTTGATATCGCGCGCCTTCACATCCGATACCAGGACACCGCTTGCGCTCCTGCGCAATTGGTATCGACCCAGGTCAGCGTCGGGGGCCATTGCCTTGTCAATTAAAGCACGCACCGGTCGGTCGCAAGACTGAGTTTGGCCATGCTGGTGAGGTCTTCATCGCTGTTGGCGGCGCTGAGACTAGTGAGGGGAGTGTTTGTGCTACTGCCAACGCGCGAGCCCGTCGTGGGGGTGCCCGATGTTGAACCCTCGCCGCTCTTCTTGGCCGCCTTTTCTGCGAGGCGTTTTTGCTTGGACGCTGAAGGTGCCATCGTGGTTTGGGGAAAAAAATATTCGAAATTGATTCAAACTCCGGAGCCGTGAAACGTGACCTCATCGACTCCAATGCGCAAAATATTTATTCTATCGGGATGCAGCAGGCCCTAACGTGCTCGCGACGCGCGGACGACCTCTATCCTCATCAAGGCGTCGAAAAAGAACGCCCTTGTCTCCACCGAAAGCAGCGCCTCAACCGCGAGGGCAGACACAGGTAAAAGTTGTGTGCATCACCTCTAGACATGTTGGAGAGCCAATTTACGATGGAGGACAAGGGCAGCAAGCAAGGTCTGCAGTTGAAGGACGTCGATAGAGTTGTGTACTGTGTTCGGTGAACCCGCCCGAGAACAGGCGAGGACCGTGTGACTTTTTTATTGACCCGAAAGTGTGAGTCTTTTTTCGTGCTGCCGGTTGGATTCGTCTTGTCCGGTTTTCTGTATAATTCTGGGTTGACTGCTGTGGGGTCGGGGCATTCATGTTGCCCAAAGTCGCAACGACACTGCTGCACAGCACATCGCGCGCTGCTGCAGCGGTCCAGACACAGACACACACCATTAGAAATGTCCTCCACTCCTCCACGTCCGCCTCGTCCTCCCCTGGCGCCCAGAACGGCCTCGCCCCCTGGACTGCCCCCAGCTCATCCAGCCACGGAA